>JBBPBX010011646.1:0-14906 GCA_038048925.1 Garcialebias charrua | reverse complement strand
CCAGGTGCATATAGGTAAGGCTTAATGTAAAATCCCAATCATAAGCCCACCTTAAAAAACCACATAATTGCATGACACATAGAACCAGAGTGGCACTGACTGGAAACCAACCAGCCAACAACCTTCGATGTGGGGACCTGCAGCTCCAACGCTTGGTCTTCAACCTTCATCCAAGGGTCGCCTCCTCTGCGTCAATCGAGGGATCCCCTCTACATGCTGATTATGAAAACAATTGTTGCTGATCAATCAACAAAACTAATCGTTGTGGAATTACCGCTGTGGATTATAAGACTTTGTTTTCCAAGGGATCACAGACTTTGTTTTCCAAGAGTTAACAGACTCAGTTTTCCAAGGGATTAAAAGCTTACCGCAATGGGATTACCTCCGAACAGTATGGAATTTCCAAAAACTTTATGGGATTATAATTTTTGATTTTTCTTTTCCACTTGCTGGATTACTTCAAGATCAGAGACAGTTCAAGGTTTCCTTTCGTGTTGGACCTCATCCCCAAGGACTGGCGATGACTTCCAAAAGGGGGGAGATGTAGTGGGCATGACCGTGTCCACTTTGATACGCCTGTGTGTGTTTGAACTGTTCCAGAGATGACCTTTACTGACCTCTCAGTAAAGCAAGACATTTACTACAAATTAGTCACATAGTCACCAAAAGAGACTATTTCTATCTTTGATTTTATTCTAATGTAATCAAAAGAATAACTTTTGTCATTTTCATGATATATGTTATATGCTGTTATTCTTTTAATATGTAGTATTACTGTGTTGCTTGACCAAATGAAAGTGTCTACTCAAAATATCTATGACAAAGTTGAATGAGGTGTCAGATTGACTTGCTCAGGAGTTGTTTTTGTTGAGTTCAGCTGAAACTCTCGGTAGCGTCGAGATGTCTCCTCTCTTTCAGACACTTTTCCAAAACATTCCTCTTTGTTATCTAAGCAGACTTGCTGTCAACCTTGAGTTTTTCACTTCACGTTTTCACACTCCTCTTGGCCCACGGACCAATGAGGAAAGTGTGTTCTAATCTCAACATTTTTGAGTAAAAGCGTTTTTTTGCATGAACGCTTCAGAGTTTCTGGGAACTTCAAGACATGGAGACGTCCCAAAGAGCTGAATGAATGCCTGTCACCCGCCAAGGACAGTCATTCAGCTAAGGATTGTATAACATGCTGTTATGAATCCATTTCTAACGAGCGTAAGCTCAAAACTTTGTTTATTCCTTCCTGGAATAAGCTTATCTTGAAGTCAGAGGCCAGGAGCTGACATATTTTCTGATGACCAAGCGGAACCCAGGAGACGTTGAAAACGTAAACGAATAACCAGTTCGGACGAACTGGGCCTGAAGGACTGTGCATCTTACAGGCTGGTGTCATCTCTTTATCAGACTCGTCGTCGAAAGGTAAAGAGCTGTTTACAAACGTACCTGGATTTTAGCAGAAATCTGATGAGAAGTGTCACTTTTGGTAACATGCTCAAGACAATTTCCTTTAACCCATCTCTCCATCTTTCCTCCTATCTTTTTCCCTCAATTCTAAGCTGGAAACTATTTTAAGCTAAAGAGCCCACAGACTAAATATGTTTAACATCCAGTATTGAAGTCTGTTGTGTTAAATTTAACTGTGCTGACGTGTTAATTTGAAAGAAAGTGAAATCAAGTCAATCAAGTGTAATGGTGTTAATTTAGTTGATTCATTTTAAATAAATGATAGTGTCTCTTTGACATATCAAGCTAAGTTAATGTGTCCATTGTCACTCTATGGCTTCTGTTTTATTTATCCATCATAAAGATCACAGAAATATTGGGTAAACTGAAAAAGAAAGAACCCGTGAAATTACTATTCAATCTGAATAAGTAAATTAATTAAGGTAAAGAGGCCAGTATTAATATTGACCTCCTCATAATCCTTTACATCTGGGTGACACCGTATGTGTTTAAAAAGACACAATATGTGGTCTCCCTCATGTTTACTTCACTGTTTTCATATTTGTTCCACTCAACATCTAAATCACCTGCAAAAAAATAATAAAAAATAAAATCCAGGTTAAATTTCTGTGATGAAATTTTTTTTTTCTCATAGATTGGGTATAGTTGGATTAACGCCTCCAAAAGTTTGGTTAAATCAGAAATAACATCAACTCAGTGTATGTCCCCCCCCCCCCTTTTATAGATGGCCTCCCTTCTCACCTTATAGCCACCCTCTTCACACCATTATGATTTTTTAAAAATAGGACGGAAAGAAAGAAGACGGAAAGCAAGACCACAAAACATAACAAACACACACAGAAAGCACAAGGCAAATACACCCAACCGCCATCTGCAAACCTGTAAAGAACATGACAGAACACAACAACAAAACACATCTGTATAACAACATTCATGGCTTTGCAGTAGATTTCTATAAATATATACACCTACACCTACAGTACATACACACATATATACCCATGCATATGCAGTCACATGCACATCTACATATCTATATTCAATACCTGCGTGTGCATCCCCGCATCTATTTATGTGTGGTTGTGAGCATGCATAAGTGTATAAGGCTTCTCTAATAGAACATTCAATAGTGACCGCAAAGCATCAGAGACCCGACCCCCAAGGCCAGAGGCAGACAAGGGAGGGACCAGAGCCCAAGACCCCAAGAGGGACCCCAAGCACAGAGCCCCCAGGACCACCCAGACAGGATGAACCACACGCCCACCCCCCAGATCCGACCATAAGGGAGAACCGGAAGAGCCCCACCAGCGACTACACACAATGACCCCCCGGGGCCTACAGCGACGTACTCACAGACCACCGCCGGAACCCGCTGCACCGATGTAGCCCCAGGACTAGGCACCTAGGTCTGGGCACCAAGGACGCACACCCCTCAGGCCCCGGCCCAACAGGACCAGAGGACCCGAGCCCCACCAGGCAGCCACCAGGCCGAGCCGACACACGCCCAAGTGCCCCGCCCCCGACACCGAGGAACCCAAGCGCGCCGGTAGGCAAAGGCACACCCTACTAGGGGGTCGCGTGGCAGGGGCGCGACACCAAGCAGCTCCAGCTGTATCAAAGAGGGGGCAGTCGAAGTCCCGGCCTGACAAATACCGTATTTTCTGGTGTATAGGTCGCACCTTTTTTTATCATTTTTTCATGGCCTGTGACCTATACTCCAGTGCGACCTATATACGGCTTTTTATCACTTTCGGCAAAACAAATTTTTAAATCCAGCTCATTTCACAATTACGTTCATTTATTAAGAAAAGTTCAGCTCAGACACATATTTGCTATAATTTTTATCAAACAAATAATTGTTTTTAAGTGTTAATCTTCTTAAAAGCCTTGCTGTGCGCTCCTGTGGCAGACATTTGCAGCAGAGCTAAACGTAGGTGCAACCTATACACCAGTGCGACCTATCTAGGGATTTTTCCAATCTATTGGTGATAATTGGACAATGGGACCTATACACCAGAAAATACTGTAATCAGACACAGACCCACCCTCATCTTCACCTTCACTCACTCAAAGACATACAATAACGACACATTCCATTCATATTCCCGATTCGCACTCTATACCCCCCAGGTACAAGACATGTACCTGCCCCCTACATGGGGCAGCCCACGCCCAAACCCAGGAGGTACCCATTCATTCTGGGTCGGAGAGGAGCCGACATCCAAGATCCTGCCCAACCCGCGCCCAGCCAGTCATTTGAAGGAATTTGAAAGAAACAATAATTTTCAACAATTAAAAAAAAAATTTGAATGGGAAGAGCTTGATTTTCCCAGTGACTTCTTATGAAAGAAGAGGTGAAAAACTAGACAACTGTTTTGATATTTATTCCACTCAACATCTAACTCACCTGCAAAAAAAATAAAAAAATATCCTGGTTAAATTTCTGTGATGAAAAAAAAATTCTCATAGATTGGGTATACATGTAGTTGGATTGTTGAACATGCAACGCCTTCAAACGTTTGGTTAAATCAGAAATAACGTCAACTCAGTGTATGTTTAATAACTTGAATGTTTTTTAAATTGAGTTTGAAAAACAACAAGCGTGAGAAATTTGTGTGAAAAGTAATAATTTTCATGATTGTATGCATTTTACAATAAACAACAGCATCAACCTCTAAAGCACTTGGAAATATTTGGACAGTTGCAATATATCTGCTTATTTTTTTAACTCTTTTTAGTCTTTTAACATTAGTATATCCTCTTCCTCCTGCATCAAAGACTCGCTGTGTAAACAGGAATTCTGTAACCTTTGACCTTTCCGCCAGCTGTGTTGTCTCACTATGCATAAATATGTGAAGCTATGACTCCGAATGAGAGGCGGGAATGAGTCGAGACACTACAGGTGCTTGTCCGTGTGAATTTCGAGCATGTGTGTCTCAGAAAATTATTTTTAAAAGTGCCATTCTTTTGACCCCAGATGGCAGTTCCTATTCATCTTCTTCTTGTCCTTGACTATAATTGCAAATTTCATCAGCAAAAAACTGATTAAAAACACGTGTTTGCAAAGTTATTATTGTTCCTCTAGATAAAATGAAGCATTTATTTATTTTCAGGACAATTTATTGGGGCAAATATATCTAAGGAGTTCTGTTTGGTTTTAACAATTGATATTTTGGGCTAAATTAGTATAAATAAAGGTATAAATTAGTGGAACAGAGATGATGTGAGTCACAGTAAAAATACTTTTTTCTGTCTCCAGTGTCAGAAAGCATTCAAATGAACAGGTTTTTACTGCTCTTGTCTTATAAATATTTTGGCTAACCTCAGTGAAACGATGCAAACACAAATGAAATGTATTTAATGGGCATCCTGTCCAATGGAGGAGTTTCACTAGGGCACTGCTGAGGTGTGAAATGGCTACAACGGGCGACACAACACTCACATGGTCTTTCTCTTGCTCTCCGTGTCACGCTCTCAAACACACATGCACACAAGGGAGGATGAAAAACACCTAATATTTTTTTGTCAGCAGGATTGTGCATACTTTCAACCTTCAAATAATTTACTGCTGTGTGTCTACAGAGTGTCTGGTGCAAAAGTGGCACTAAATCTCGGCCCTCAAAGTCAAACGTCAGGTAAACCACAGAGAAATAATGTTTATTTTCCCTCAGCCCTGGCCCCGTTCTTAACCATCCTGTCAGGACACCGGTAGCTCAAACAGTATACAGTACACCACAAATTCTCTCATGCTCTGTTCAAGTAACCATAATACATTCCAGTATTTATTTTCATTTGAGTCCTGGCAATAACACAACTTTCATCTTGATGTGGATAACTGACTGAATAAGTGAATTGTGCCGCAAAAATGACACAAGTATTGTAATTGTCCTTGATGTGTGCAACATATCTGAGTGCATTTCTGTAAAATAGCGCATTGTAGAAAAAAATAAACAGGAATTTAGAAAGTAAACAAAACATATTCTGTGAATAATTTTATAGTTTGATCAAGATAAAGTGCTGAAATGCAATAAGATCTCATACAGTAGTAAGGGCTACTGCCCAATTCATCTTATAGGATATTGATTATTACACTACTGAGTGCTTAAGCATTAAACTGTGCATGCACATGTTTAGACACATATGTCTATGTTTCAATGCTTGAGCTCTGTGTCTATATCTTTAAACCAAAACACATCCCCTTTACTCATAATCCCTGCATTAATACACCATTACAAAAACACATACAGTATACATACACAGTCAGGTAGCAATGCAGGGGATAAAAAATGTGAAAGGAAGCGAGCGTTGCTTTGGTTGGTTCTCTAACCATCTTGCAGATCAGAGACAATGTGTTCAGCATAATGGTATTTTCTCCAGTTATTCAACAGTCAACAATGGTGTTCCACAAGACTCGGTCTAAGGACCCACCCTCTTTACAATTTGCATAGGTAATGTAGGTCAGAGCATCCCTGTTGCATCCTTACATTTCTATTTCTGAGAGACAGCTCTGTTCATCAGGCAGTCAGAATGCTAAACACTCTGCCTGCTCTGCCTCCCCTCCCATTTGAACTGCCTTAACACAAAAAACTTTCTCACACATTACCACTCAACACAAAGTTTTTAACACTGGACCCTGTGTCATCAAACGGGTTATTCACTAAACTCTCGGTCATGTACTCATTCAGTTTGCACTACTTCTCATATTTGCACTAATGTTTGTATTACATTACTGCCTATAGTCATACTACTGTTTACATTCACTGTTTACATTTATTAATACGGTTTACATTTATTACTACTGCTTTACATTTATTACTACTGTTTACATTTACACTACTTTTATCTACACTACTGCAGATACATATACAGCATTCTCTGACTAGCCTTATCTAAGGATGCCAAATGTGCCTTATGTGCCTCACTGCATATGCCACTTTGCCTCTATACCAACATCAACTACCTCATACATATACTGTGTACATTAACTTATATGCTGCTGTGCCACTCTTTGCAAATGTCAATGCTAGAACCTTCAGTTTATTTTATAGATATACTTTTTATACTTTTTATACTACTATGCAAAAACTCAGGACAGTATTACACTTTTATTATTTCATTTTATGCTTATGTTCATTGGGTGTTTGGTGTTTCAGGGGTGTTTGGTGTTTCAGTGTTGGTGTAAATTTTCATACTTTTATACTATTATGAAAAAACTCAGGACAGTGTTACACTTTTACTATTTTATGCTTATGTTTATTAAATGTTTTAGTGTTTAGTGTTTAGATGGTTACTGTTGCACCGAGGGACTGAGAGAAACGCAATTTCGGTCCTGTGTATGTCCTGTACATATTGCAGTTCTGACAATAAAGTTGACTTTGACTTTGACTTTGACTATGCTGATGACACAGTTGTTTATTGTCGAGCTAAGTTGCTAAAGCTTTCCAGTTTTTGCAATCCACATTCGACATCATCCAGTCAGACTTGCTCCGTGTCAAACTTGTGCTAAATGCTGATAAAATCGAAGGGATGTTGTTTTCAAAGAGGAAGTTGGTCCCAGCAGTTCTTCCTCTGATTTTATTCTCAAATGGTGTCCCTATTGAGGTTGTCAATTTTTGCAAATATTTGGGTATCTTGGTCGATTCGCATCTCTCTTTTAAGCGTCACGTGGAAAACCTACTAAGGAAACTGAAAGTTAAACTGGGGTTATTTTCCAGAAATAGATCCTGTTTAACTCGAATGCTAGGAAACACCTTGTAACTACGACTTTCCTTCCCTCCATTGGAATTATTTACATAAATGCTCCTATAAGCACCTTGCTGTCTATCACGGTGCACTAAGATTCATAACTGGCTGTGATTATCATACCCACCACTGCACCCTGTATTCACTGGTTAACTGGACAACATTAACTTCACACATACTCTCTCATTGGTACATTTTCATCTTTAAATCACTTCTTGGTCTGTTGCCTTCATTCATGTCCTCCTACATGTCACTTGGTGAGTGCAGCTACAGCGTGCACTCTCAGGACATTATTACCTACAGTGTTCCCCCACTGAGGACTGAACTAGACAAAAAGGCCTTCTCCTACTCTGCTCCTGTTTCCTGGAATATCTTGCAAAAGGATCTGAAGCTCTCGACCTTGACCTCTCTAAGTGGCTTTAAACATCCGTTAAGTTCATGGCAAAAACTAGCCTGGTTAAAACCAGACCCTTGTCCTTCACTTCGCTTCGTACTAGAGTCTGGACTTTCTCCATAGAGAACCGATTCTTGCTGGAGGCGTGGCCTCTGCTGAGGAACAAAACCATTGGATCTTAGAAAAATTTTGAACAGGGAAAGCATTCTGCTCCCTCCCCCTCAGAGCCATATATGGCTGCTCCCCCGTGGTCTGTTGAACTTGACATCTGCTCCGCCTCCTGCTGCATTTTCTCTCGCTGCCGCTGCATATTCTGTGTTTATATGTTAATAAAATGTTCTAATAAAATAAAATAAAACCATGAAGCGCTGGTCCAGCACACCAGAAGACCAGAAAATCAGCAGGGACTTGGGCAGCAACGCAAAACCCGAGTTTAATTATCTTGTGAGTGACAACCTGAGACATTTCCTCATTCATTTGCACTCAGCGGAGGGAGAGGAGGAGGAGGAGGAGGAGGGAGCGATCACTTGACTTTTGGCAAAAAAACAAAAGAAAACTCCAGATAAGGGATTAAGAAGGGGAATTTAATACATTTGTGTCACATATAAAACAGTCCTGCATCGCTTTGCATCGCTTTGAATGAGAACATGCGGCTGCTCGCTGGCTGCGCCTGGGACAGGTGGGGGCGTGGGTTAGGGGCCAAAAACTCCGCCCCTTCTGTTCTCTGATTGGTCCGGTCAAAAATCTACCGGAGAAATCCTTCTCTATGGGAGAAGTCCCAGACCCTAGTCCGAAGCGAAGTGAAGGACAAGGGTCTGGTTTTAACCAGGCTAGGCAAAAACCAAAGCAGACTTGTTCCTGTTTTTTAGTTTTCTACACCGTCTTACAATCTAGCTGTTTTTCCCACTACTTTTCCTTTTAATCATCCTTTTTAATAAACATTTTATTTTAACTTGTTAAAAATAAAATAAAAAAATGTATTTGTACGCATCCTTTATGATTGTCTATTGTTGTCCACTGTCTGTTGTCATCATTATTTGCTTTATTCAGGTCTCTTTTGTAAATGAGTCCCCGAGGCTCAGTGGGATTAACCTGTATAAATAAAGGTTGAATGAATGAAAAAGAAGAACAGCAAATGGTTAGCTGAAAGAATCTCAATGTATTTACAGCCCAGTCTGCTGTCATACCTGCTTGTTTTCTCCCTTAAAGATTCACAAAGGGGCATTCTCTAATAACAAATCATTTTCTTTCACAGTATGCTTTTTAATCTGGCCACGCTTGACAGAGCCCATCCTTTCCGCTGAAGGCAAAGACCACTTAGAAGCCAGGCCAATAAGGCCCTGCAGCCCCGTGGTCTGACCGGGGTGATTTGTCAGGTCCTTCCTGCACACCTGCACTGGTCATACCGATGGATTTATCCGAAGGTAAATGGAGATAGCCCTCGTCGGCTGCAAGGCCCACACTCTGATTACAGACCCTCTCCACCAGCTGCATTGATAGATGTTGCTTGTGTTTATCTATTTACAATGCTACTAAATCTGTGAATGTAATACGGGGAGAAGGGGTTTGACTCTGTGGTTGAGTGGGAGAGAGAAAGCAAATCCTACATGGTTTGATTTATGCTATGCTATGCAGAGCAATAGAGAGACAGCACAGATGAAGGGTCTGGGATGAAGCAGCTCTGTGGGGCAAAGGTTGTTGTTTTGCATCAGGGTTGGAAGGGCTCTGCAGATGAATCTCATACATTTCTTACTCTTGGTTGCTGTCCACCATGCCATAAGAATAACAAACATGCTGCAAAAGGAATGAGGGAACCTTTTGGGACCATGCATAGAGTTAAAACAGAATGTACTTTTACAACAACAAGGGGAACCAGTTGGAGCTCCACAGGGAGTGTTTATCCCAATGCAACCATACGTATGGCATAAAGTAATTCCCCCCAGTTACAATTATTTGGATTAATTTAATGTTTCTTAGTGCCTGTTTTTTTGTGATTTATATCTGTGGTCATTTTCTTTAAATTACAGTATTTTGTGGTTCTAATTCTAAAGATGTGGTGGAATGGTGGATCAGTTGGTAGAGCTGTTGCCTTTCAGCGAGAAGGTTGCTGGATTGAATCCCGACTCAGGATCTGTCTTGGTGGAGTTTGCATGTTCTCTTTGTGCATGCATGGGTTTTCTCCTGGTACTCCGGTTTCCTCCCACAGACCAAACACATGACGTTAGGCTGACTGGTAACTCTAAATTGTCCCTAAGTGTGATTGAGAGAATGAATGGTTGTTTGTCTCGTTTGTCTCTATGTGATGGACTGGAGACCTGTTCAAGGTGTCCCCCGCCTCTTGCACAGTGACTGCTGGATATGGGCACTGGTGAACTCTGTGACACGAAAAGGAAGAAGCAGGTAAAAACAATGGATGGATGGATGGATGGATGGATGGATGGATGGGCAGTCCTGAATACGTTGTAATCTTGGGTTGTTTTCAGTTGTTGCATTAGCGAACTGTGTGCCAAAAAACAGATTAACAACTTTATCAGGTCTAAACAGTTCAAATAAAATAAAAAGATGCACTGCATTTTACACAATATTAAACAATCAACTAATCAACATTTGTGTAATGTGGCCAAATTTTGAATTGTTTTAATTCGCTTTTAGAACTGTTGTTTTGCTGTGAAATAATTTATTAGCCTTCCATTTGTTGTGCTGTATATCACCTCAAATTTAAGCATGGATTTTGAGTAATTTTGCCAGCTTTTTCATCTTAAATATTGCATACAAATCTAAAGTGCTGCTGCACTCAAGTAGTGTCTGATAAATCAATGAGTACCTGGCTTTAAGTATCCTAAACCCAACATCAACTACCTCATACATATACTGTGTACATTAACTCATATGCTGCTTTGCCACTCTTTGCAAATGTCAATGCTAGAACCTTCAGTTTATTTTATAGATATACTTTTTATACTTACTACTATGCAAAAACTCAGGACAGTATTACACTTTTATTATTTCATTTTATGCTTATGTTCATTAAATGTTTAGTGTTTTAGTGTTGGTGTAAATTTTCATACTTTTATACTACTATGCAAAAACTCAGGACAGTGTTACACTTTTACTATTTTATGCTTATGTTTATTAAATGTTTCAGTGTTTTAGTGTTTAAATGGTTACTGTTGCACCGAGGGACTGAGAGAAACGCAATTTCATCCTGTGTAGCCTATGTCCTGTACATATTGCAGTTCTGACAATAAAGTTGACTTTGACTTTGACTTTGACTAAACCTATCCTCTGTCTTCTGGAATTATAAGTGTGTATTTCTCCCCTCTCAGAAATAAACTAAACCAACAAGTTTGGAGTTACATTACAACGTATTTTTTTGCATTATTCTTTATATTTTTAACATATTTTTGTCTCACTGCATTTATATTTTCTGTATATTGCTTACAAGTTCAATATAAATATAATGAAAGAACATAATGTAACAGGTAACCATTTAACATTACAATTGTTTTATTCTGGCATTCCCCTCCTATCCACCTTATTCCTAGCCCCCATGATGCCTTGCGCGAATTATGTGTACGACTTCCGCCGAAAGTCAGAACCGGCACTTTTAGCAACGCGCTAACCGGTTTTCGTCAGAGGTTTTAGGTCATAAAATATGTGGGAACACAAACGATCACAACTCAAATGTGGAGATATTGTTTTACCGCTACCTACAGCTATTGAGGGGTGGGAGGACGACTTGAAGAAGTGGCCGAAAATAACGTACACTAGCATATTTAGCTACTAGCATACTTAGCTACTTTGTTGACAGTTGCTTCAGATGGTGAAGCGATGAGCAATCTGAAAAGCTCTGAAGCTTATTAGTATCTTCACATTAAAAAGGTTGGTCCTGTTATGTTAAGAGAGGTGGGACACTTTCTTATTTACCTTAAGGCAAACACAGAGTCCAGTCTAAGCATTAAAAATCCACATCTCCAGGTCCAGCTAACAATGATGTGCTTTGGACTTTTGAGCTGCAAGATGTTTATCTGGACACCAACTGAGCACCTGGAGCTTGACATTTCTTTTGACAAAGACTTTACTGATTCACAAATGAAGCACCTTGAGAACTTTTAATAAAATACAGTAAATGAAAACAAATAATGAAATAGACAGGAAACGATCTTTAAAAACTTGATAATGAAAAAAGTGACATTTAGATATAAAGAGTAGTTTACCCGGCCGGGCACAGCCCGAAGAGGAGACGTGGGTCCCCCTTCCCATGGGCTCACCACCTGTGGGAGGGGCCAAAGGGGTCGGGTGCAATGTGAGATGGGTGGTGGCCGAGGGCGGGGACCCTGGCGGTCTGATCCTCGGCTACAGAAGCTGGCCATTGGGACATGGAATGTCACCTCTCTGGTGGGGAAGGAGCCTGAGCTAGTGTGTGAGGTTGAGAGTTTCCGACTAGAAATAGTCGGACTCACCTCAACGCATGGCTCTGGCTCTGGAACCAGTTTCCTTGAGAGGGGTTGGACACTCTTCCACTCTGGAGTTGCCCCTGGTGAGAGGCGCCGAGCAGGAGTGGGCATACTGGTTGCCCCCCATCTTGGTGCCTGTACGTTGGGGTTCACCCCGGTGAACGAGAGGGTAGCCTCCCTTCGCCTACGTGTGGGGGGACGGGCTCTGACTGTTGTTTGTGCCTATGCACCAAACGGCAGCTCAGACTACCCACCCTTTTTGGAGTCCTTGGAGGGGGTATTGGAGAGTGCGCCTCCTGGGGACTCCCTTGTTCTACTGGGGGACTTCAACGCTCACGTGGGCAATGACAGTGAGACCTGGAGGGGTGTGGTTGGGAGGAACGGCCCCCCTGATCTGAACCAGAGTGGTGTTCTGTTATTGGACTTCTGTGCTCGTCATGGATTGTCCATAACGAACACCATGTTTAAGCATAAGGGTGTCCATATGTGCTCTTGGCACCAGGACACCCTAGGTCGCAGTTCGATGATCGACTTTGTTGTCGTCTCATCTGATCTGCGGCCGCATGTCTTGGACACTCGGGTGAAGAGAGGGGCGGAGCTGTCAACTGACCACTACCTGGTGGTGAGTTGGCTCCGATGGTGGGGGAGGATGCCGGTCAGACCTGGCAGACCCAAACGTATTGTGAGGGTCTGCTGGGAACGTCTGGCAGAGTCTCCCGTAAGACGGAGCTTTAACTCCCACCTCCGGGAGAGCTTTGAACATGTTCCGAGGGAGGCGGGGGACATGGAGTCCGAGTGGGCCGTGTTCCGCGCCTCTATTGTCGAGGCAGCTTATCGGAGCTGTGGCCGCAAGGTTGTTGGTGCCTGTCGTGGTGGCAACCCTCGAACCCGGTGGTGGACACCGGCAGTGAGGGATGCTGTCAGGCTGAAGAAGGAGTCCTATTGGGCCTTTTTGGCTTGTGGGACCCCGGAAGCAGCTGATAGGTACCGGCAGTCCAAGCGGCATGCGGCTCGGGTGGTTGCTGAGGCAAAAACTCGGGCGTGGGAGGAGTTCGGAGAGGCCATGGAGAATGACTTCCGTACGGCTTCGAGGCGATTCTGGTCCACCATCCGGCGTCTCAGGGGGGGAAAGAGGTACGAGACCAACACCATTTATGGTGGAGGTGGCGTGCTGCTGACCTCAACTCGGGATGTTGTGAGTCGGTGGGCGGAATACTTCGAAGACCTCCTCAATCCTACTGGCACGTCTTCCACTGAGGAAGCAGAGCCTGGGGACTTTGGGTCGGGTTCTCCGATCTCTGGTGCTGAGGTCGCCGAGGTGGTTAAAAAGCTCCGCGGTGGCAAGGCTCCGGGGGTGGATGAGATTCGCCCGGAGTTCCTTAGGGCTCTGGATGTTGTAGGGTTGTGTTGGCTTACGCGACTCTGCAATATCGCGTGGACATCGGGGGCAGTTCCCTTGGATTGGCAGACTGGGGTGGTGGTTCCCCTATTCAAAAAGGGGGACCGTAGGGTGTGTTCCAACTATAGGGGGATCACACTCTTAAGCCTCCCTGGTAAGGTCTATTCAGGGGTTCTGGAGAGGAGGGTCCGTCGGATAGTCGAACCTCGGATTCAGGAGAGCAGTGGGATTCAGGAGGAGCAGTGTGGTTTTCGTCCTGGTCGTGGAACACTGGACCAGCTCTACACCCTCAGCAGGGTCCTGGAGGGTGCGTGGGAGTTTGCCCAACCAGTTTACATGTGTTTTGTGGACTTGGAGAAGGCATTCGACCGCGTCCCTCGGGGGGTTCTGTGGGGGGTACTCCGGGAGTATGGGGTACCAGGCCCTTTGATAAGGGCTGTTAGGTCCCTGTACGACCGGTGTCAGAGCTTGGTCCGCATTGCCGGCAGTAAGTCAGGCTCGTTTCCGGTGAGAGTTGGACTCCGCCAAGGTTGCCCTTTGTCACCGATTCTGTTCATAACTTTTATGGACAGAATTTCTAGGCGCAGCCAAGGTGTTGAGAGGATCCGTTTTGGTGGCCTTAGAATCGCTTCTCTGTTTTTTGCAGATGATGTGGTCCTATTGGCTTCATCAGCTCGTGATCTACAGCTTTCGCTGGAGCGGTTTGCAGCTGAATGTGATGCGGCCGGGATGAGGATCAGTTCCTCCAAATCCGAGGCCATGGTCTTGAGCCGGAAAAGGGTAGCATGCCCTCTCCGGGTCGGGGAGGAGGTCCTGCCCCAAGTGGAGGAGTTTAAGTATCTCGGGATCTTGTTCACGAATGAGGGAAAACTGGAGCGTGAGATCGATAGGCGGATAGGTGCAGCGTCCGCAGTGAAGCGGGCGCTGTACCGGTCTGTCGTGGTGAAGAGAGAGCTGAGTCAAAAGGCAAAGCTCTCAATTTACCGATCGATCTACGTTCCCACCCTCATCTATGGTCATGAGCTTTGGGTTATGACCGAAAGAACAAGATCTCGGATACAAGCGGCTGAAATGAGTTTTCTCCGCAGGGTGGCTGGACTCTCCCTTAGAGATAGGGTGAGAAGCTCAGTCATCCGGGAGGGACTCGGAGTAGAGCCGCTGCTTCTCCACATCGAGAGGAGCCAGTTGAGGTGGCTCGGGCATCTGGTTAGGATGCCTCCTGGACGCCTCCCTGGTGAGGTGTTCCGGGCATGTCCCACCGGGAGGAGACCCAGAGGAAGACCCAGGACGCGCTGGAGGGACTATGTTTCTCGGCTGGCCTGGGAACGCCTTGGGATTCCCCCGGAGGAGCTGCTCCAAGTGGCTGGGGAGAGGGAAGTCTGGGCCTCCCTACTTAGGCTGCTACCCCCGCGACCCGACCCCGGATAAGCGGAAGAAGATGGATGGATGGATATAT
>JBBPBX010011645.1:39367-55559 GCA_038048925.1 Garcialebias charrua | reverse complement strand
ATTGAAATGTCCGAGTATGTTTTGAACAACGCAGCCACTACTGCATCAGATTTTTAGCTCAGTATGACTGAGTTATAGACGAGTGCAGGTGGAAAGTGGACAAATTACAGGTGCCGTTTCAAATATTAAAGGACTGCTGGCATCACTATCAAAAAACTGTGAAAGATGCCAAAAGAAAATACCTGTCAAATGTGATTGCATCAACCAGTCACAGTCCTCATGTTTTATTTAAAGTGATTGGTACTGTTCTTAATGCACAATGAATCCTCACCTGCTGCATGTGAAAACTTTCTGAATTTCTTTGCTGAGAAAGTCAATTCCACCAGGGCCCAGATCTCACCTTCTGCTCATGACCCCCCAGTCGTTGCCCTGCTCGGCTGACAAGCTTTGAACCTGTGAGTCTGTCGTCTCTTCAGGAGGTGGTCAGTCACTTAAAGCCAACAGGTTCACCAAGTGATGCTGTTCCTCCTCGTTTATTTAAAGAGGTTTTCCTCACTGTAGCTCCTTCAGTTCTTGCTCTTCTGAACAACAGTCTGTCCTCAGAGAACATCAAAGCCTGGATGGCTGTGAAGCATCTGCTTCGACCGGCTGGGTTTGAGAGGACAGGAAGGAGAAACAATCAAACGCAAAATGGCAGGTCCAGATGTAGGTGTACCTCCTATTGGAAGACAGACAAAAAAACACATGTCAAGGATAGAAAAAAATTACAAATACAAAACAGGTAAAGTAGAGTAAGTAAAGACAGCAGCAGAATGAAGATATGTGGTCAGTTTGTTCTCCAGCAGTCTAAGCCTAAATAGCAGCATAACTAAGGGATAGCTTAGGAAACCCAAGTCAACCCTAACTACAGTATAGGATTTATCAAAAAGGAAAAACTTAAGCCTAATCTAAAAGTAGACAATGTGTCATCCTCACAGACAGAAACTGGATGTTCGTTCCACAAGATTGTTGTGCATAAGTTGATTGTTTTACATCAAAGTGTGAGGTAAAACAGTAGTAAAGAGATTCTGTTGGTTTTTAAGGCCTTTTCCCCTTCCACAGAATTCATGGTTGACTGATCTGAAAATTAAAAACTTGTGATGCATCTTTCACGCTGTTTGATTAGGTGAGGGAGGTCAAAGACATAAACTGTAATTCAGTTTAGAACTTCATATTGACTCAGGGAGACGGCTAAATGAAGCAACATATACACTATTTGGTTTTGTATAATTGAAAACACACTGCTCACTTGCATTCTTGTGGCTGGATGAGGCTTGTTTCTAAGAAGTTAACTCGTCTTTTTTGTCTTGTGTGGATGTGTCATACGTGGATTGTGGTGAAGACATGAGATTTAACATTTTCCACTCATTTCTCACACTACAAACCTTGTTAGGATGTTTTGAACCACATCACCATGGCAGAATTTCCCAGACATTAGTCTAGGAGAAGTAATTTCTTTGTAAGAAATTGGAAGAGATGCTTTTTACAACTCCAATTCTAAAGAGATTGGAAGGTTGTGTAAAATATAACGAAAACAGGATGCAATGATTTGCAAATCTCATAAACCCAAATTTGATTCAAAGTGGAACACAGTTAACATAAGAAAGTTTTAAACTATAATAATTTCAAAATCTTTGTGCCGCCGCTGTGGCGCAGAGAGATAAGCGGGCGCACACATATGCTTGAGGCTTTCGCCTCTCCACAGGCGTCGCGGGTTCACGTCCCAGACCCAACGAGTTCCTTTCTGTGGTGTCCCCCCCTCTCCCTCTCCAATAAAGGCCACTAGTGCCCAGAAAATGTAAAATCAAAAAAAAAAAAATCAAAATCTTTGCAAAAAAGGCAATTTTCGATCAGATGGCAGCGACATCTCAGAAAAGGTGAGACGGTGTCATGTTTACTACTGTGGTCCAATTCTGTTCCAGACATTAGTTCATATACTCAGGAACATTTCCATAAATCATTGTCTGTAAACATTTTGCTGTGGTATTTACAAATGCTGCTTAAAGCTCTATCATGCAAAGGACCCACATGTGAACAATATTCAGAAACAATGCTGTCTTGACTCAGGCGAAGTAAGAAACTGTTCTGTCATCAGAAGAATAGAAATTTGAAATTCCCTGAAAATCATGGACACTACATCCTCTGTGCTAAACGGAAAGGGACCATATGGCCCATAACAGTGTTATCAGCCCACAGTTCAAAACCTGCCTCTCTGATGGTATAGGAGTGTAATGATAGCAATAAATAGTTCAATAAATAGGAACAAAATAGTTCCTACCTGCAAAACAAACAAAATACACACCTGTAACACTTAATCTTCTGGAAAGACACTATTAATGCAGAAAAGTAAAACGATAGAACTCTATCCATCCATCCATCCATCCATCCATCCTTGCTTCTTTCTTTCTGGGTCGTAGGGGTGGCCATATCCAGCAGTCACTGTGCAAGAGACAGAGTACACCCTGAACAGGTCTCCTGTCCATCACAGGAACACATAGAGACAAACGAGACAAACAACCATTCACTCTGTCACTCACACCTAGGGACAATTTAGAGTTACCCATCAGCCTAACACACAAGTTTTTGGTCTGTGGGAGGAAATCGAAGTACAGTATTTTCTGGACTATAGGTCACACCTTTATATAAGTCGCTTTGTCCAATTATTGTCAATAAATTGGAAAAATCCATAAACAGGTTGCACCTTTATATAAGTCACATCTCTTATGCGTCACCGCTACGCAACGTGTCAGCGCGTCATTTGCCCTGCTGAAAATGACGACCACAGAAGCATGCATGGAAGGACTTTTCACAAGATTAACACGGTAAAAACAATTATTTGTCTGCTGAAAATTATAGCAAACATGTGTCTTAGGCAGTGATGGCATAGTTACATTGAAAAAGTAACTTAGTTAAGTTACTGATTAGTCCTTGGGAAAAGTAACTTAGTTAAGTTACTGATTACTTGATTTGGAAAGTAACTAAGTTAGATTACTAAGTTACTTTATTAGTTACTTTCAGCAGCTGCTGACAAGAACTCTGTCACAATACATAAAAATTTTAAATGTAAAATAATTACTAATAAAAAATATTCAAAAAACACAATGGTCTTTCTTGACTTCATTAAACATAAATACTTGTTTTTATAAAACATAAAATTGTCTGAGTTCATTAAACATAAATACTTTTGATAAAAAAATATAAGGTAGTATTTCTTGATTTCAATATCATAAATGAAGGTTGAATGAATAAAGAAATACTTGCTTTATATAAAAAAGTGTCTTTCTTTACTTCACTAAACAAATAATATTTTTACAACAAAGACTTATAAAATGTTTATTTTGAAAATGTGTCAAGTGAACAATACGTTTGTATAGGCCAGCTGTCACTCTTTCAGGGATGAAGATGTTCACATCCTTGATAGAGAGGAACAATGGTTTGAGAGAGGAGTAAAGGAGGCCATCTTTGTGAAAAGAAACCATCCATCATTAAGCTCATCAAACAGGCCCCCTCCCTCTCGGTTTTAAAATCCCGGTTAAAAACTCACTACTACTCCATTGCTTTCAATGCCAGCTGATTTGTATTGGATCGTTTTATTTATGATCTGCAATGTTTTTATGTTTTTCGTGTTGTACTTCATTGTCTGTGTTGCCTGTTGCGTGTTTGTTTGTCCAGCACTTTGGTGTGGACTTGTTCCTGTTTAAAGTGCTTTATAAATAAAATGGTATGGTATGGTATGGTATCATTAAACAGAGGTGGAGGCCTCCGGGTTCAACTGTCCCCCTCTTACAATGCTGTTATTGCTAGTGTCACTCAGCCCTCTGTGAATAGCAAACAATCAGGGTGCTAATGATCCATTGTTAGGCTGATGGTCCTCCTTGATCATGTGAGCAGCTGGTTTTGGCTGTCATCAACAAACTGGTTGATCCACTGTAGCTATGTTTCCATCCAATTTAAATTCGATTTTTGAGCGAATTTTAGAAAATTTCGCTAAAATGTAAATTAAAATTATGAGGATCAGAAGTGTTTCCATTAAACTGGCTTGAAGCGCATCTGCAATGCCACGCAAAGCGTCTCTACGTCAGACGTCAGCGTCATTACGTCACACGTCAGCGCCATACGTCAGACGTCAGCGTTACGCACTTCCACAGTAAACAGGAAGTAGCGTTTGAAAACAGACATCTCGGCAAAATGGAGAGAATATTTCAGGTATGTGTTGCTATCGGGCAAGTTGTATTTATTCTGTCATGCCAACTAGTTTTAGCGATGTTACATGTTGTCCGGAGCGGAAACAGCTGATCAGTCACGTGACGTGAATGTTCGCTGCGGCAGAACTGAGTCGGCTAATCTGTTTCCATCTGTCGTTTAGCCGACTCAGCTCTGAATCGACTCCCCAAAAACTACCTCAAGCGAGCGTATAAACTTTAGAGCGACTTAGAGGAAGTTAACTCGAATTATGCCGTTTCCATTTAGCTTTTCTGATGCGATGCTTCATAATGCGCACCTAGAAACCTTGATGGAAACACGCCTTGTGAGAGGGTGCTATTTATAAGACTGAGTTGAATACAGCTCCTCAGACTGAGAAGTGATGAAATATGAAACGTTTCTACAATTTTTTTGTTGTTGTTTGTTTTGTTTTTTGAATGTCCAGAGGACCAGACTTAGCTTTTTTAGATTTTTCTACCTGGATTATTGAGCATGCATCAGGGTCTTCTTAGCTGCAGGTGGATGTCCTTAGTTTTTTCATAAAGTGCTGAAGTGTTGACGCTCAGTAAAGCCTGCACATCAGACGATGCAGAGATTTAAAAACTCCTACAGTTTGTGTTATTGATCTGGACTGATTACCTGATAAAAGTTGCAGCTGCTGTTAGCGCCTTAGCGGTGTTCACGTTCGGATGATGTCGTTAAATCCGTTCAAGTAGACGTGTTGCGCAGATCCAGTCTTGTGAAACAAAGTCCATGCACAGCTTTGAATTTGCGCTCCTCTTTTAACAAGAAAGCTGAAACTCAGGTCGCATAGAGCAGACGTCACGTCACGGTCTTTTTTTTAATCACTCGTCCTCAGCTCAGCTCCAGGACGCGCTGCTGGTGTCAGGTTTCACACTCACAGCAGGTGACGGAATGTCCGCATAGACTCGTCTTTTTTTTAAAAATCACTCCCCGAGACGCATTGAGGAAATAAAATAAATACAGTACTACAGAAAATGACAAAAAGTAACGCACAATAATTTGATGAAAGTAACTTTAATCTGATTACTGGATTTTTAAATAGCAACGCGTTAGATTACTCGTTAATGAAAAAAGTGGTCCGACAAGAGTAACGCGTACTTTGTAACGTGTTACTGACATCACTGGTCTTAGCTTAACCGTTCCTTAATAAATTCACGTAATGGTCAAATCTGCTGGATTTAAATTTTTTTCGCTTTGAAAAAGTACAAGGAAAAACAATGAAGCTAACCGCGACACATTTACATCTATAAAACATCAAATTTTATCTCAAATAACTCCAACAGCTAACAGTTTGTAAATGTACATCTAGTGATTACTTTCTGTAAGTTTGAAAAAAAATCTGCTGTGTGGTTTATGAGCTATTTGCTCAAACGTACAAGGAAAAATCAACGAAGCTAACCGCGACACATTTACGTCTATAAAACATCAAATTTTATCTCAAACATCTCATAAAGCTAATCAGTTGTAAATATCCATCTAGTGATTACGTTCTGTAAGTTTGATCAAAATCTGTCCTGTGGTTCTTGACCTAGTTTGCTAACAAACACTGAGCTAACAGCCAAGTAGCTAGTTCATACCTCCAGAGCAGGAGGCCAGGCTGCGACAGAGTGAATCCGACCAGAGGAGGCTCTCGTCGGATACATGAGGTGGGAACGGTTGGTGTACCCTAGCGGACAAAGGTGGTACTGCACCCCTAGCGGTCGAAAGTGGTACTGCACCATTTTTGCCAAAATGGAAAAACGGTCATATCTGAGCCAAAAATTGGTCTAAAAATATGGGGGGAAAATCCATAAACAAGTCTCACCTCTCCATAAGTCACAGGGCATGCAAATTAGGCAAAATGGTGCGACTTATAGTCCGGAAATACGATACTCAGAGAAAACCCATGCATGCACATAGAGAACATGCAAATTCTACTCAGAAAGGCCCCTGGCCGCGATTTGAGCCAGTGACCTACTCACTGAGGCAACAGCTCAACCAACTGCTCCACCGTGCTGCCATTAGAACAACATATGCTTAAAAAAAAGGACCTGTTCATAAAATCAAAGCAATGGGTGTTAACTAACACAGTTTGTTTGATTTTATTATTATTATCCGTTATGTATGCGTAAGTAATTTAGTTTTGTTAAAGGAAAGCAGACTTTCTCTGCAACCTGTGAAAAATGACAGCTAATCCCTTGTCCCCTCGGTGGCCTTGCTAACCACAGAGCTATAATAAGTTCTGACAGGGTGATATCTGAGAGAAGTGCAAGCAGAGGGTAAAATGTCCTGCCTGTGTCATGACAAAGATATTAAAGGAATCTGTCTCCTTTATCCACTCAGAGAACAATCCCCAGCACTGCAGCTCTTTCCACTTTTAAAATATGGAGGGGTGAAAAAATTGAAGAGTCTTGACAGAGACTCATAAGCAGGAGGAAATCTGTAATCTTTTTGGTGTGAAGTATTATTATTTCCAAAGCTGATTTGAAGTTCATGTCATATCCACCAACATGGGATTCGTGGCTATAAATCAGTTTTATGGGTTGCATTTTTTAATAAACTCCAAGAAAAAGAAGAAGAAAAAAACAAAAACGAAGTACCAGTAATTCCACAGTGTAATTTGTGAGTTTGATGAAATTAGGAAACTGCTTTGATTGGAAAATAGATTATTCTCCCTACATAGTTGGAATATGACATTAACTATGACATAATGCGCTCTCATAGCAAAGACTTCACACTGATCATACACATTTCAAGAAGTTAGGAAATTAATTAAAACACTAACATTTCTTGAAGCATTTTATGTTGCCAACATTTTCTCTGCCAGGATTTTAGACTAAAATAAACTTCAAGTTGCAAAATAAAAAAGATGTAGCACTTTTGGTCAACCTTGAAAATAACATTATGCTGGGTCTCACAAAAAACTGTAAAGTGTTACACTTATAGTGTCTGTTTGTTCAATATCTGTAAAATTGATAGTTACTACAGTCATTTTTGGCTTGGCTAATGTTTAGCTGTGGCAAACATGAGTTGGATTAGATCTAAAAGTTAATCAGTGTTGATTTTATTGGTTAAAGACGGACAAGTTCATGCTTAATCATACAGGTACAACATTCAATAACTGTCCAGATGGCCTGATTGACCAATATTGGGTTAAATACATAGTTTTCAACAAATATGCTGCATATTGTGCAATGTGTGTTTGAGGATAATACTCAGTTACTATGCTGGTGAAGATTCTCAGTCATACAGGACGTGATACAATAAAAAAAAAAAACATTCAATACAGAAACAACTTGACTTTATTTGTAACAGAAGACGTTTCGCTCTTCATCCGAGGAGCTTTATCAATTCAAAGAGCAGAGAGTGGGGATCAGGGACTCAGTTACTACCACACCCACTTTTAGCTTGACATTTGTAAAAATTTCCTGAATTATACCCATTCTAGTGTTTTCTAAGGTAAGTACAAGCACCTATCTGCAGATGTTGGATGCTACCGATCATGGTGCGCTAAGATTTATAAGTAACTACTGTACCCACCATTGTACCCATATTCACTGGT
This sequence comes from Garcialebias charrua, assembly GCA_038048925.1. Classification (NCBI taxonomy): domain Eukaryota; kingdom Metazoa; phylum Chordata; class Actinopteri; order Cyprinodontiformes; family Rivulidae; genus Garcialebias; species Garcialebias charrua. The sequence continues at coordinate 47,812 of JBBPBX010011645.1, read as the reverse complement.
TAACTGGTATTCATTAGCCTGGCCTTCGCCTTCCTACGCAGCTCTGCTCAATCTAGTTTCCCTTCACTGCTCCGTCTGGGACTTCTCCCATAGACAAGGATTTTGCTGGCAGATTTTTGGCCGGACCAATCAGAGAACAGAAGGCGGAGTTTCCAGACCAATCAGAGAACAGAAGGCGGAGTTTTGAACGACGTCGATTTCATGCGCAGTTTGCCCTGCTTAAAATGGCTGCCGGCACGAAGGAATTTACAAGAAAACACGGTAAAAACTATTATTTCTTTGCTGAGAAAAAATATATTTCTTAACTGACGTTATAGCACAAGGGTTCCTGAGCTTAACCGTTCCTTAATCAATTCACAAAATGGTCAAATCTGCTAGATTTAAATTGTTTCGGTTTGACTTTTTCCAAACAGCCTCGGGGGCGCTACAAAAATAAATGATAAAAAATCGAATTTTATCTCAAATGTTTCATCCAGGCCAACAGCTAGTAAATTAAAGCCATATAATTACACACTGGTAGCAGAAAAAATATCCACCGAGTGGTTTCTGAGCTGTTTTTCTGAACAGTTAGCCTGTAAGTGCCGTGAATCCGATTTAATGGTAAAAGGGCTTGCCATATGACCTGGCCCTCACCTTCCTACGCAGCTCCGCGCAACATACGTCACGGCCAAACGTTAACGATTGGGTAACCTCAGCAGAGGCCACGCCTCCAGCAAGAATCGGTTCTCCATGGAGAAAGTCCAGACCCTAGTACGAAGCGAAGTGAAGGACAAGGGTCTGGTTTTAACCAGGCTAGGTATTCATTAACTTCATGCAGACTCGCTCACTGGTACATTTTCATCTTTAAATCACTTCTTGGTCTGTTGCCTTTTTACATCTCCTCCTACGTCTCTGCGTGAGTACTACAGCGTGCGCTCTCAGGACATGATTACCTGCAGTGTTCCTTCAGTGAGGACTGAACTAGGCAAAAGGGCCTTCTCCTACTCTGTTCTTGTTTCCTGGAATATCTTGCAAAAAGATCTAAAGCTCTCGACCTTGACCTCTCTAAGTGGCTTCAAACATCTGCTAAATAAAGGTTGAATGAATGAATGAATTAATGAAAACTCATGACTGAAACCAATGCAGACTTGTTTTTAGTTTTATACATCACCTTACAATCTAGCTGTTTTGTTTTTTCCAATACCATTTTTTTTCATTTGTTATTCTCAGTTAGTATGCTTTCTTTTAAGATCGTCTACTGTTGTTAGTTGTACAAGTAAATGAGTCCCCGAGGCTCAGTGAGACTAACCTGTATAATTAAAGGTTGGATGAAAAGAAGTAGGCTGTGTTGCCCATTATAAGTTGAGCTGACACCAAAAGCTAATCATTTGTAGATTTCATTGCGTGATTAATTTCTTAGTTTCATTCAAATCTGTCAACTGGTTCATTAATCATTTAGCTAGTGCTACAGTCATAAAAACCATGCACACAGAGACATGAACAAAAACTGCCTTCAGTGGGATGCAATATTTAGCATTTTTTGGTCATGGACACAACAAAACCTAACAGATAGTTAAATTTATACAATACAGATCATAACCTTATATACCTTTACCATTCATCTATGTTTAAAACGGTCAAACTTTTATTTAATTTTGTGGGAATCTACAAAGTATATATTTAAAAGTGATGTGAGCGTAAAAAAAAACCAGATTACAGTATAGCATCAGCATTACTGAATGATGGATTGGTGTGAGTGAAGCTGGGATTAGGCCTTGTGATGTGGTCTGTCAGACTTCAGATACTCTCTGTCGGACTCTTCATTTCAAAGCTTCTCATGCTCAGTGAGCAGAACATCCATGGATGCGCTCAGGCATCCTTACAAATCTAATAACAAGCACCCAAGCATTAAGTCAGTGTTAGCTAAATATGTTTTATTCATTCAGATTAAAAGTTGAAGCCAGCAAAAACCTTGACTTCACTGCCCTGAAGATTATCTCTGCCTTGGTTTAACAGCAAAACAGATGATGTGTTCGCTTCAAATCTCCTCACTTTAGGGACATATAACCTGGAAGTGCGTAAATATTTCCTGACAGTAGTCCTCACTCAAAGACTCACATCACTGCCTCAACAAGAAGCAATAAAATGTAGTCGGAGTGCTGCTGTTATCTCAGGGGGGAAGCCCCCATGTTAACATCAGAATAAATTAGGGCAATTTTACTTTTCTTTTTGACATTTACAGGGTCATGAAAGTAGGACAGAATCCACAATCGTACTGCTGGGCAGGAAAAAAGGAAAGTCAGACAGATGTGCTACTTTTCAATGTTTTTTTTTAAATAGGTTAATTAGTTCCCTTATCAGTCAGTCACTCTGTGCAACACTATTGCTATGGGAATTGCACCCCCGCGCGATTACCTTAAGGAATACATTCACGCCTTTACGGCATTGGGCGTCAGCGTAACCCCAGAGGCCCCGCCCTCTGGGTACTTAAGACGTGAGCGCCCATCCAAACGGTCTCATTTTGCCCTTCACCTCGCTTAAACCTGAACTTAGTGGGACTTCTCTGTAGACACATTGCTCGTTAGAGGTGAGCTCGCTCCCTACGTTGAGCGTACAGAGAAATTTCCTGCGTATTGCTGGGCTGGCGAAAGCTAGTCCAGCGTTTTTTCTTCTCTTAACCTCGAAGCTTCTCTCTTCGCAGCTGCTTCGCTCGACGGCGCTAACTGCGTCACACCGCTACCCTGCTAACGAGTAGCAGGCTAGCCAGCGAAAGCGACGCGTCGAAGGAGACGTCTTCGGACAACGTTAGCACTGCTAACGAGCTCGACTCTTCTCAGCCATGGCTCCTGAGAAGATAAAGCGAAACCCCAAAATTCTAAGAAGACCAGTAGGCCAGCGAGCCCCAGCTCCCGTGCCTTTTCTTTTTCTGCTGTTCTGTTGCTCGGTTTGTGGAGGCTAACCGCACAACACGCTACCTGCTAAGCTAATGGGACTAACAGGCTAGCAGCCGCGAGCAACTCAGCGAGAGGACTTCTTCAGACGAAGAACACCAGCAGGCCAGCGAGCTCCGGCTCCCGAACCTGCTTCAGCGGATGTGGCTACGCCCTTTCAGCAACGGACACCCACGAGGCCTGTCCGGTTTGCTCAGGGATGCTACACGCGAAGACACGCAACACTTTTTTCGCGGATGACCCCGGAGAAAAGCAAGTGGAAATCGAGTAACCCCGTTGCTAACTGGCTAGCTCCCACGGTTAGCCCGGCTAACCGAGAGCCCCCATGACAGCACGGGGAGGACGATCAACGTTGCCAACACGATTGGCACGGCTACGAACAGACAACAGAGGACTCCATTGTGAAGTATGTGAAATTGTTTGGTCTAGCTTGGTAGCTAACCTTCTTATGTTTTGTCTGTTTCGCTATCCTATGTAGCTGAATCGACGATAGAGTTCATCGCACAGTTGCTAACTAAGTTTGTTTACCAATGCTGCGTTGCTCAATGGCCCGTTTAGCACCACAAGTGGGCTCACGAGTACCTCCACGTTTAGCCCCTGCTAACAAGGAGGCTCTCCGACCAGCACAGTCCAGGAGGAGGAATTTCAGCTTACCTGTCCAGCTACGCTGACTGGTAGTTTCCTATGCCCACGATGAGAACATTATGATGCTGAGAGCTTATCCACCTACGTGGCTAAGGATGACTCTCGGACGTTAACCATGTCAGGGCCCGAGCTGCAAGAGCTGCATGGGGCCACCAACAAAAGGAAAAAGACAGCAAAGCCGCTGGATAAGGTCCATAGGACGGCAGACTTTACTGCCTGCCCTTCGGGCGCACCGGACAGTCGCTCTAGGGAAAAGTAGGACTGAACCGGTTGTCACGGAGTGACACTGGCGACCAAAACCCTCACTGATAAGGGCTTTTCCACCCGTGGGAAAGAAAAGCCACACAAATTCAAATCTCCCCGAGGTCCAAGAGACCATGTGGAAGGGACAAAGATGTTCGTTAGAGCACAAAGCATGTTCCCTTGCTTGTGTGATAAAAACAAAATGTTGTTTTGGAGCACTATTAAAACGACATAGTGTTTTAGCGTCTCTGTGCAGAAGTCACGGGTCACCCCAGTACTTCTCCTGCGGTGCAGAGAGAAAGCAGAGGCCTACGTGACCCTGAGATGCCCCTGCACCATTACAGGCTTTTTAACTCACAGAGGGAGAGAAAACGCCAAATTTTTACCTCCAGTACCTGTGTTAGAGAACAGACTGGCTGGTTCAGAACGTTTAAACACACAAGAACACTCAGACGCTTGTGTAATAAAGAGAAATTGCCGTCCACACACGACAATACAGTCTCAGACTACTGAGTACTTCCTGGTCCCAAAACGGGAACAGGGCTTGAGGCCCATCTTGGACCTCCGGGTTCTGAACAGAAGAAGAAAAACGTACATATCCAGGATGTTGACACTCAGATGAGTCATCTGCTCAGTTCAACCAAGAGATTACTTCTGCACGGTGGATCTGAAAGACACTTTCCTCCACGTGAACATCCTGCTCTGCCACAGAAAATATCTCCGCTCTGCCTTCAGGGGCTCCGCGTCCCAGTTTTTTGGCAGTACCTTTTGACCTGAAAACCGCCTCCCGGGCATTCACGAAATGCCTGGACGCGGCCCTGACCCCGCTGATTGGATCAAAGGGTCAGAGTTCTGAATTATTTAGACGATCTGTCCATTCCTGGACACAACAGAGTCCAGGCACCGCAGCACCTAGAGAGGGTGATGTCTCACCTGGAAGCTCTGGGTTTTCGTCATAAACCTGGCAAGAAGCAACCTGGCCCCATCCCAGATTGCCGTATTTCTCGGAGTACAGCTCAACTCCACACTGTACAGGGCAAGGCTCTCAGAGGCATGGGTTTCAGCCCTCCACCTCTGCCTAGCACATTTCAATTAGGCTAGAGAATGCCTCTCAAGCTATGCCAGCGTCTCTCGGACCGGTTGGCAGCAGCTATTGTCTGTGTGCCCCAGGCCTTATTAAGAATACACCATCTGCAGATATGGATCAACAAACAAATGTATCCTACAGAAAAGCAATCTGAAACCATCCCAGACTATCGTATTTTTGGGAGTACGGGTCGACACCATTTCGTACAAAGCAAGACTTTCAGAGGAGCGTATTTCTTTGATACGCCTCTGTCTGGCACACTTTCACTGGGCCAGAGAGTGTCCCTCAAGCTCTGCCAGCACGTTTTGGGCCTGCTGGCAGCAGCCATTCCCCGCGTGCCACAGGCACTATTAAAAATGCGTGCTCTGCAAATGTGGCTAAACGAAAACTCGTCCTGCCCCCCTTAGGTGAGCAGGGAAGATTCTGATCAGCTCTGAGTGTCTGACCACCTCAAAGGGAGGATGGGGAGCAGTCTGCAGAAACCAGAACGCCTAAGGCCTCTGGAAACAACAGGAAGCAAGATTACACATCAACTTCCTGGAATTGAAGGCTGTTTACCCGTCAATGAAATACTTTTTCAAAAAAGGACTAATTGCAGGATGGCATGTCCTGGTAAAATCAGACAACAGGACAACAGTGTCCTACATCAGCAGGGAGAGGGGGACAAGGTCCTGACCCCTCCTTGGTCTGACACACAAGCTGTTCACGTGGTACGGCTCCAGAATACTGTCCCTGAGGGCGACATACATCCCGAGCGAGACAAACCACAGGGCAGACGCCCTCTTAAAAGGACCGCTGTTAGCCTCAGAATGGAGGCTGAAGCCACGGGTCGTGGACCAGATCTGGTCACGATACGGGCGGGCATCCGTCGATCTGTTCGCCTGCAAAACCAGCAAGCACTGCTTCCTGTACTTCTCTCTGAAGGAAACAGACGCACCGCTGGGAGCAGATGCCCTGGGCCACAGCTGGCCAGCAGGGGCGCTATAATACGCTCTTCCCCCATCCCTCTGATTCAGGTGACATTGGAACGTGTATGCAAGGGAGCTCTTTCCCTGATATTAATAGCCCCCAGATGGCCACAGAAACCGTGGTTCCCAGAGATAATCTCACTGTTGTCAGGAACACCGTGGCAGCTGCCCCCCACAGGGACCTGTTGACTCAGGCACACGGGCAGCTCTTTCACCCACGTCCAGAACTGTGGCAGCTCTCAGCCTGGCCGCTGAGAGGAACAGGCTGATGGCCTCTGGCCTTCCCAGCAACGTCATAAACACGATACAAGGAGCCAGAGCACAGTCAACTCAGACTCTACGCTCGTAAATGGCATGTTTTTTGTGGCTTGGTGTCTGGAGAGGAATATTATTTCATATTCCTGTGACTTGGTCCAACTCCTCACCTTTTCAAGGCTCGGATATAGTCGCGCTTTGGTCCGCAAGCTGGAGCGCACGTGCTACGCGCGCACTGTGCATGCGTTTATAGTGTGGCACGGCAGCGCTTGGCAAAGTGCTGTTCTTTTACGGACCAGCAGGTGGCAGTACCCTCTAAAACCTGTGCATATGTTGCAAGAAAGGGTGTAGAAGAAGAAATCTACCGTAGAAGAAGAACTGTTTGAAATCACACAACAAAAACAAATAGCTTTCCGCTCGCGTGCTGAACTGTTGTCTTTATTTGCGGCTTTCAATGCATGGAGTCAGCGGAGGAGAAAGCGATCACGTGACTTTTGGCGAAAAAACAAAAGAAAAGTCCGACTCCAGATCAGGAATGAAGGAGAATTTTAACATTTTGTGTCACAAAACATTCCTCCATGCGTCGCGACGCCGTTTCCACGACCACAGCGGCGCAGACAGCTGCAGAATCTGGCGTGAAGGCTGTCGGTGAGGTCCACACCCGACCTGTCAATCAATTCGGCGCGCGCGCTAGGCTTGCGGAGCTTCAAAATCTGGGAGGTGCACGACCACGCGCAAAACCAACGCGCTGGCCAAAGCGCGGGGGCGGGGACTTCGCGATTGCGTCACTTTGGCCGCGCGCCCTATGCGACGCGTCAACTATATCCTAGGCTTTACAGGACCTGCTAGAGAAAGGCCGCTCATTTTCCACCATTAAAGTGTTTTTGTCAGCCATCTCGGCATGCCACGAAGGCTGGAGGGGTAAAACACCCGGTGCTCACCCTCTCATGATACGTTTCATGAAGGGCGTACTGAGGAAAAGACCCCCAGCAGGACTTTGGCCCCTGATTGGAACCTACGGTTAGTCCTGGATGCTCTGTGTGAGCCTCCATTTGAGCCTATTGGCAGCATTAAGATAGATTTGTTATCTTATAAAACTGCCTTGCTCTTAGCTCTTTGCTCAGCTAGACATGTGGGTGACCTCCACACTTTATCTGTACACCCAATGTGTACTAGGTTTGCCCCTGACAGGTTTAAGGTCACCCTGCGTCCAAACCCCGCATACATGCCAAAGGTTCCAACTCTAAATCCCAGAAGTCTGGACTTTGGTCTCTCAACGTTTCCTCCCCACCCTGTCCTCACTGAAGGACAGAGGAGGTTGAATGCACTTTGCCCTGTCAGGGCCCTAAGTGCTTACATTGAAAGAACTGTCAGTTGGAGAAAAACAAACCAGCTGTTGGTATGTTTTGCCAATCCAGCTGCTGGCAGAGCCCTTTCAAAGTGGCGCCTCTCACACTGGGTGACCGAGGCCTTAAAGAGGACATATAGCAGCAAAGGTCAACAGGTGCCCTCTGGGGTACACGCCCATTCCACTCGAGGCCTAGCTGCTTCGTGGTACCTTTTTAAGGGCGTACCAAATGCAAACATCTGTGCTGCTGCAAACTGGAGTTCAACGAACACGTTTGCAAAGCATTATAGTTTGGATGTCACTGCATGTGACGTCACTCAGGCTGTACTCTCTAACTCACAGTAGAGATCAGCCAAAACGCCTAAGGTATAAAGGCAGAAGTTCTCACAAGCATGCATTTTACTGAGCATTTCAAGGGCGTGAAGGAATTACATTCCCATAGCAATAGTGTTGCACCGAGTGTCTGACTGATAAGGGAACTGAAAGTTATGCACCATAACTCATGTTCCCTGAAGGAAGGGAACGAGGTGCAACACAGTTGGCCCTTTTCAATGCTGAAGCTCGGTGAAGTGCACTTGGAGACCGTTTGGATGGGTGCTCGAGTCTTAAGTACCCAGAGGGCGGGGCCTCTGGGGTGACGCTGACGCCCAATGCCGTAAAGGCGTGAATGTATTCCTTCAGGAAATCGCGCGGGGGTGCAATTCCCATAGCAATAGTGTTGCACCTCGTTCCCTTCCTTCAGGGAACATGAGTTATGGTGCATAACTTTCAGTTCTTACATTTTTCATCTACCAATTAAAAAAATACAAATTTGGATTAGATGCAGTGGAAAGTTAAACAGCTATTTGATCATTTCAAGAAGGATTTGATGATTTAAAAAAATAGTTACCAATACTTATCAATGTAAACAGCTAATTAAGTTGCATAATCAAGCTGAATAAAGATGACTCCCACACTAACAGACCTAAA
>JBBPBX010011645.1:0-24149 GCA_038048925.1 Garcialebias charrua | reverse complement strand
TCTACTTTCTCCGCAAGCTGAAAAGGGCTGGAGCTTCAACCCCCATCATGAGCACCTTCTACAGAGGTGCCATAGAAAGTGTCCTGACCAGCTGCATCACTGTGTGGTTTGGTGCATGTACTGCATCCTGCCGCAAGAGCCTCCAGCGCATTGTGAGAGCAGCTGAGAAGATCGTGGGCACCTCCTTGCCCTCACTGCAGGACTTACACAGCAAACGCCTCACTCGGAAAGCCCACCGCATGGCAGGTGATCCCACACACCCACTACACAGCTGCTTCAGACTGCTGCCATCAGGGAGGAGACTGAGGAGTCTCCAGGCTCGAACCAGCAGACTGAGAGACAGCTCTGTTCATCAGGCAGTCAGAATGCTAAACACTCTGCCTGCTCTGCCTCCCCTCCCATTTGAACTGCCTTAACACTAAAACTTTCTCACATACTATCACTCAACACAAAGTTTTTAACACTAGACTCTGTGTCACCAAACGGGTTTTCACTAAACTCTCGGTCATGTGCTCATACAGTTTGCACTACTTCTCATACTTGCACTAATGTCTGTATTACATCACTGCCTATAATCATAATACTGTTTACATTCTCTGTTTACATTTATTAATACTGTTTACTTTTATTACTACTGCTTACATGTAATTACTACTGTTTACATTTATTTACACTACTCTAATATCTACACCACTGCTGGTACATATACAGTGTGCTCTGAACGGTCTTATTTAGGGATGCCCAATGTGCCTTACTGCATATGCCACTTTTTGCCTCTACAACAACATCAACTACTACCTCATACATATACTGTGTACATTGACTCATACGCTGCTTTGCCACTTTGCAAATGTCAATGCTAGAAACCTTTAGTTTATTTTAGTTATACTTTTTATACTCTTTTTTTATACCACTATGCAAAAAAAAAAAAAAAAAAAAAACAACTCAGGACAGTGTTAGTTTTACTATTTTTATGCTTATGTCTATTATTATATGTTTCAGTGTTTCAATGTTTAGATGTTTACTGTTGCACCGAGGGACTGAGAGAAACGCAATTTCGGTCCTGTGTATGTCCTGCACTGTACATATTGCAGATCTGACAATAAAGTTGACTTTGACTTTGATACTTAGTAGGACAGGCAAACAAGTAGCTTAGCAACCCCATTAGCATAATTGCATCATTAATTGTGAATCCCTTTCACTTTAAAAAAAATAGTAGCTGGTAGCGGGTGCAGCTTCTAGTATAGAGAAAAGCTCCACACACAGGAGTTTGTAATGAGCCAAAGAAATGCCTGCTGCCTAATTAGTGCTAGATCCCTGCAGGCCTCCGTCACTGAATACAAGGGAGGCTGATGACTGTGACTGACAAACCCAGGGTGTTTGCTAGAGTGGAGCCATTCAGGTGAAAGTTATTACACTTTTCTTCCCACACTCAGCTGCATAGCTCCGCTTCAGAGGTTCCCCCACAGGAACACTCCAAGGTTGATTGTATCTCTCCAAGAAAAGTGGTACCAAACTTGTGTTGGGAGAAGTATTCCCAAATGGAGGTTTCTGCCCATAATGAGGACGCTCTCCTGGATTCTCTGCTGCTTTCTGCTGTGAAAGTGAACATGAGAGAGACAGCATGAAAAGGATGAATGAATGTAATTAGGAGTTTAGGGTTGATCTTGAATTAGCAAAGGAATGACAAGTGTGAACGCCAGCTCTCTATTTTAACAAAGGAGGAAACTTGTAGTGTGTGGGCAGGACATGATTCACAGCAAGCCGTGTTAACAGCATTCAAGTAAAAACAAGAAATATTTGATAAATACTAATTACATGTTTTGCAAATTACCCATGATGCTTGTGAAATTGTAGGGATCATATAATTATGAATTATAACAATTTACAAACCACTTGTTTTGTTGAGAGTTTAACATGCTAAATATTGCATGAAAAGACAAACGGTTAAATTATTGAACGTCTGAACTTTTATTAAACTGATTTCTGTTTTATTTTGATTGATTGTTTTAAAATTAAATCAATACGAGAAGAGCCATGATGTTTGTTTCTCAGTCATGAATTGTTGCTAATGCATGCTATCTGATTTTGTGCAGTATTGTGTTCAATTAATAAGCCACAACTAACCTGTTAGCATTTCCTCAGGTAAATTCAACAGTGCTTAACTAACTGTTTTTCACCTAGCTGTTTGTTCTCAGCCAACGTTGGTCGAAAGCTAAATAAATATTGAATGGCACATAGAGTCTGTTCTCACTCTTTCATTTCCCCTCTGGACAACATGAAGACAGCAACAAAGAGAAATGCTGTAGTAATAATAATAATAATAATAATAATGAATTTAATTTATAACGCACTTTTCATTAATGAAAATCTCAAAGTGCTACAAAGTGCAACAGAATTAAATGTCAATAAAACAAGTAATAAAACAAATAAAATCAATAACAGTAAGATCACAGGTAGAATCATGAGGAGGCAGAGTATGCTCGGTTGAAAAGAAAGGTCTTCAAGCCGCTCTTAGGGCCTGTTTACACGGCGCGTATTTTGAGTGTAACCGCTACTTTCTCTTTGCGACTTTGCTTATCGCCTACACGACGCTGCTGGCCCCCCTCGATGACTCCGATACTTTTCTGACCCTGCTCTCAAGGTGGAAGTTTTTCGCAGACCCCCCGTTGATAATGTAAACATCTCCCGTGGAGCTTTTGTTTGAACACATGCACGCAGCACGCACGCGCAGACAGCCGGCATTTTAACAATGGCGGTGGACTGGACAGTGGACACACGCACCACTTTCTGAACTATAGCTGATGGAATATATTTTGATTCTCATATTTAATTATTCTACACCTTACCTGCATCTGTGTTGGAAGAGAGCCAGCTGCCTGGATCCAGTTGTCTGTTAACGAGGCAGTCGGACATTTCACGTGTCACGCTGCACTATAACATACTAAATGTGCTATATATTAACAGTTTAACAATAATAAACAGTATTTATGTTAGCGTGGGAGATATTTAAATTTATCTGAGCTAAATGAAGCTATCTGGACTCGTTACGTCATGCCTAACATGCTGCTGAAAATGAAGACACCAGGTTGATTTTTAATTTATTTATTTATTCAACACCACAAACTCATGTCACAAACACTGAGAATTAAATTGAACACTTTTAAAAACACGTTAACCGAACTTTAATGAACTGGACTCTGTTGTTTTCATCCCACTGGACCCACATCCGAACCGCCGGTCCGCTTCGTGGAACAGCTTCGACCTCGCAGGAAAAAAATAAAAATAAAACCTCAGTTGGTTGTTCTGTGATCGAACTAAACACAAGGAAAGATTATTAAGAACATGGTTTACCTTGTAGCGCTGCTGTAAATCAGCTGATTCTCACGGAGTAAAGTCAGACATGTTGACTCGGTTCCGGTCCAGTCAGCAACTGGTGCGCAGATGAAGCGGCCCCACTTGGTGTCAAATCTGTTGACTCTTATCCAAATTCCAGCTTTACCTTGTTGTTAACTTGTTGACAACAACTTGTAGTAGCTGAACTTTTAGCCAGAGAGGAAAACAGGCTGCCTCGTGTGCTCTGTTTACCCCAGGCTGCACACATGCGCAGTGGTGAAGGTTCCAAAAATCACAGCGCCATCTAATGGCCCAGCATGGTAACTACAGTAAATTCATGAGTACGGGGGGTGGGGGGGAGAGAGTCGTATCCACAGAATTCGCCCATGTCAACGCAAAACTTTCAACCTAATTAACATACCCAAAAGTTGCGTTTCCCCCACACAGTGTCCGTGTAAACAGGACCTTAAAGCTCCACTGACATCATCTTTTAACTTTCCATAAAATGGCACAACATATATATATATATATATTAAGATTGACCTCTGATCGTTTTTGCTAAAACAATGTTAAATTAATTAAAATTCCTCTCAAAAATAGTTTAAAATTAGCGCCTTTTTTTAATTGATAAATATGGATTTTCCCGTCGCGCGATTATGACGTCAGACACAGACTCCGTCAACTGCGCACATTGATACAATGGACGAAGATGCAAAGGCATCCGTCCAATTTAGCCATTTAAAACGTTATATTTTAGCGGTTTGTCTTCAGAGAAGCCAAAGTCTGTGGCGGTTCTACTCACGGGCCCGTGCCCGTGTAAGATGGACCCTGGCCCGCCCTCCGAGCAGAAGCGGAACCAATGCTCATGGCACATACCGATACCAGCCTTGTTTACGTATCGATCCAACCCATGATGCACGTTGGCTTCAAACTATGGAATGGATTTCCTGAACGGAGGCTTGTCTCATGAACCCAGAGTAACAAGACCCGCCTCACATTCAGGAAATCCAGTTCATAGTTTGCAGGCAGCTACAAGCGTGAGGGGCTGACTGAGTACTCTGTTGGGTTTGTTTTGACATCGTTTGGAAAGAGCGGGTCGTTTGTTCATGGATTGTTTACATGGAGCTGGACGCTTGTTTCTTTCGCAAGATGGATTGTTTACATGGAGCTGGACGCTTGTTTCTTTCGCAAGATGGATTGTTTACATGGAGCTGGACGCTTGTTTGTTCGCAAGATGGATTGTTTACATGGAGCTGGACGCTTGTTTCTGTCGCAAGATGGATTGTTTACATGGAGCTGGACGCTTGTTCCTGTCGCAAGATGGATTGTTTACATGGAGCTGGACGCTTGTTTCTGTCGCAAGATGGATTGTTTACATGGAGCTGGACGCTTGTTCCTGTCGCAAGATGGATTGTTTACATGGAGCTGGACGCTTGTTTCTGTCGCAAGATGGATTGTTTACATGGAGCTGGACGCTTGTTCCTGTTGCAAGATGGATTGTTTACATGGAGCTTGGACGCTTGTTCCTGTGGCAAGATCGATTCGGACAACACTGGTGAGTGCATGCTAGCAGCTAGCCGACTTTTCATCGTAACATGTGCGTTGTGTCACGGAAATATTTTACACTCAACACCGCAAGACAACAACGTTCAATGTTTGCAGAGCAGAGCTATATAAACACATCTGCGTCACATTAAACCGCGGTCAAGTTAGTTTTACGCCGGACATTCCATCGAGCTCAGGGCTTCAGCCAGCGGTGTGTTTTTCTTTTTCATGCCGGATTACGGCAGCTGTTTCAGCTCCCGCCTGGGAGCTCCGTGGCTTCGCATCATAATACAGCTACTAATATAAAGCATGTAAAACACTAAAAACGGGAACATGTCTGTGTTGGTTTATGCCAAGAACTGAAAAAAAATTATAACCTGCTGTTTACTCTAAATAACTTTGGCTTCTCTGAAACATAAAGTTTTAAATGGCTAAATCGGACGGATGCGTTTGCATCTTCGTCTGTGTCTGACGTCATAATCGCGCGACGGGAAAATAGTATTTATCAATTTAAAAAAGGCGCTAATTTTAAACTATTTTTGAGAGGAAGTTTAATTAATTTGACATTGTTTTAGCAAAAACGATCAGAGGTCAATCTTAATATATATATATGTTGTGCCATTTTATGGAAAGTTAAAAGATGATGTCAATGGAGCTTTAAAGTCAACCAGTGACTGTGGTGCTGTCACCTTTGGTAGTTAATCTCGCCGAGCAGCTCAGCAGCTCACAGCCATGACTCCCATATGAAAACAAACCAACAGGATTAATGTAACTCAGTTGAAACTTGGAGTTTCGCATAAAATAAACTATTTATTTCAAAAGATAGTAAGTGGTGCAATAAATGGGTAGATGCACCATTGTTTATCATGTAACAAGTATTGTTGAAATTGTTTTTAATTTTTATTTTGTCCAGTTTGTCACAAAACGTCAGTTTTAAAAGCGACTACATGTTGATGAATATTCTTCTTATCCTGATGCACACTCAATAATCCAGGTAGAAAAATCTAACAAAGTTAAGCCAGGTCCTCTGGACGGATAAAAAAAAAAAAAAAAAACAACAACAACTTGTTGAAACATTTCATCTTTAATCCAATATACTTCTTCAGTCTGAGGAGCTGCACTAAACTCAGTACTGTATTATAAATAGCACCTTCTCAAAGTGGATCAAACAGTTTTCTGCTGACAGCCAAAACCAGCTGTTCACATGATTAAGGAGGACCATCAGGCTAATGATGTTTCGTTAGCACCTTGATGGTTGTTTGCTATTCACAGAGGGCTGAGTGATACTAGCAATAACAGCATTATAAGAGGGGGACAGTTGAACAGGAGGCCTCCACCTCTGTTTAATGATGGACGGTTTCTTTTCACAAAGATGGCCTCCTTTACTCCTCTCTCAAACCATCGTTCCTCTCTATCAAGGATGTGAACATCTTCATCCCTGAAAGAGTGACCGCTGGCCTGGAGATGAGTGTAGACCACAGAGTCCTGACCTGATGATGTTGATCTTCTGTGCTGGGCCATCCTTTTGGCCAGTGGCTGTTTAGTTTCCCCAATATAAGACTGATCACAGCCCTCCTGACACTGAACAGCATACACAATATTACTCTGTTTGTGCCGGGGGACTGGATCTTTGGGATGAACCAGTCTTTGCCGTAATGTATTTTGGGGTTTAAAAGCCACTGGGACGTTGTGTTTAGAAAATAAACGTCTCAGTTTCTCTGAAACTCCTGCAACATACGGAATGACCACTGGTCTGGGTCTGGGTTCCTTCTTTTCACCTGATGGCTGGCTGGAGTCCTGTTTGGGTTTCTTCTCTGCTTTCAGGAAGGCCCAGTTAGGATATCCACATTGCTCTAGAGCCTGTTTTGTGTGTGATTTCTCCTTCTGCCTGGCTCCTGAGTTAGTGGGGACGCTGTCTGCTCTGTGGTAACTTGTGCTCCAGAGGGTGATGGGAGTCAAACTGTAAATACTGGTCTGTGTGGGTGGGTTTGCAAATGACCTCCATCAAGAATATCCATCCTACTTCCTACTTTGTAGAAATGAACTGTGCATATTTTTATCTTCTTACAAGGTTATCTGTCCTGTGATGTTCATTTCATTATTCACAAGTAATAAATAATGCATCAGGTGTTAAAAAGAACTGGATGTACTAAAGCTGCTCAGAGGAATTCACATAATACAAAATGATTTCATGCAATGACCTTCTGGTTTAAGTGTTGATGTAAAAATTAAACAGCCTTCTGCAAATAATCAAATAAACCAAAAAAAGTTAGAGGTTCAGTTTTAAATTCTAGTTCTCACGAAATCAGCATCCACATGCTGCAATCAGAGATTCACGGCAAAACTGATTTCTCACAGGTTCAGCTACTGTATTCCAGTGTTCCATATCCTGTGCTGGGCCATCCCAGAAAACGAAAATATGAACACATCACTCCTGTCCTGTCCTCTCTACACTGGCTCCCAGTTCAGTTCAGGATACAGTTCAAGTTGCTGCTGTTTGTTTTCAAAGCTCTGAATGGACTTGCTCCCCTCTACATCTCAGAACTTCTGAAAGCCCATCAGCCTGGCAGGGACTTACGATCTGCCAGTCAACACCTGCTGGAGGTGCCTCGCTCGAGGTACAAGCAATGGGGAGACCGGTCATTTTCTGTTGCCGGCCCAAAAGCCTGGAACAGCCTCCCCCTTGAGCTGCGTGCCACCTCTGATCTGACTCTGTTCAAAACCAAACTGAAGACCCACTTGTTCAAAAAAGCTTTCAGTGTGTAACTTTTATTATTTTGTATTTTAGTATGTAGCATCTTTATTTCAATTGCATTTTTATTTCACTTGTTCAAAAAAGCTTTCTGTGTGTAACTTTTATTACTTGTGTTATTTTAGTATGTAGCATTTTTTATTTCCATTGCCTTCTTTTATCGCTGTGGTTTCTTATTCTATTTTCATTGATCTATTGTTCCCGTTTATTTTTCTTTTTATCCTGTTAAGCACCTTGGTCAATGCAAGGCATTGTGGAAGGTGCTATACAAATAAAGTTTATTATTATTATTATTATATTATCCTGTGGAGAATGGCAAGAAACTGTTTTTATTTCTTATTTTTGACAATTTGCTGTTGATCTCTGTTTGTTTTTAAGTGTATTTCATGAATAAATTTTGTATTTACAAGAAAAAGCCAAACAGATCAAAACATTTATTGTTAAAATATTCTAATAATATCTGCCACCCGGTCCCCTTCTGTAGTTTGGTTTGCATTTGTACGATGAGTCAATTAACTTCTAAAACAGTCTAAAAATTGTCTAAAGAACAGAAGGATTAAAAAAAAACTACAAGAACAGTTTGAAAAAAAAATGTTGGTATCAGTCATTTTTTGAGATTTAAACACAATTTTTTTATTACTCTCTTACTGAACTGCAGAATAAATTGACTCTTCGCCACAGAAACTATGGCTATGATAACTGTTGTGATGTTAAATGGGTGACGATCAAAGACTGGCATGATGAATTGGTATTAGTATTGATTTCTTTTACTTAATGCAGTTCATGCTTTGCAGAAAAAAATATGCAAATTAACCACAGAATCTGGCATGGAGCTTGTGTAATGTGCAGAAATTATGTTGTTCAAAACAAAGCTAAATTAGAAATTTATTGAGGGGTTTTAAGTATTGTGGACACAAAGTCGCATGTTAGCCTGGAGTAATGATGAAATCAAAAATTCCCTTTATTTACCTGTCTTTAGATTTTCTTAGTTTTCATTGTAAAGTTTAGGTGTCCAAGGAGCATAGATAAGATAAGCAAATTAACAGTGCTTCCATCCATCCATCCATCCACCCTCTTTACCCGCTTTTTCCTTTCTGGGTTACGGGGATCAATGGAGCCCATGTCTGAAAGTTATGCACCATAACTCATGTTCTCTGAAGGAAGGGAACAAGGTGCAACATATCGCTATGGGAACTGCGCCCACGCGTGGTTACCTGAAGGAAAACACTCACGCCTTTACGGCAAGGGCGTCAGCGTCACGCCAGAGTCCCCTCCCTCTGGGTATTTAAGACGCAGATGCCCAACCTACGTCCTCCAAAATGCACTTCACCGAGCTTTCAGCATTGAAAAGGGCCAACTGTGTTGCACCTCGTTCCCTTCCTTCAGGGAACATGAGTTATGGTGCATAACTTTCAGTTCCCTTATCAGTCTTGTCACTCGGTGCAATATATCACTATGGGAACGTAATTCATTCATGCCCTTGAAATGCTCGGCAAAATGCATGTGGAAACATCCGCCTTGAACGGCAGGCATCCCCCAGCTGCTCTCTTCAAGGTATTGCAGAGAGCACAGCCCGGGAAGAAGAAATACCCCACGTAGAAAAACATCAGCTTGATGTTACCACCGGGCACATAGATGAAAAACCCAACTAGGGGCAGCATAAGCATGCTCCATAGTGTGATCACTCATCCTTTTATGTTACAAAGGGCACGACTGACAAGTGTAGCCCATCCTGATGTCGGAGACCCATTAAAAGAGAGAGGAACCCCTCCATTGAACGTCTCTTTAGCGAACATAAACACCAAGGGACACCCTTGTGTATGTTGTTGCTGTTTGTTTTTGGATAAAGCAATCAGAGCCTTAGGCCCTCAGCCAGTTCCCTTCAGAGGCCAGGCTGAGATCCGCCACAACTCCGGACGTGGGTGTAGAAGCTGTCCACGTGCCTGAGTCAGTAGGTCCCTGTGAGGAGTCAATTGCCATGGTATCCCTGATAACATTGAGATCAAATCTGGGAACCACGGTTGCTGCGGCCACCTGGGGGCTATCATTATCAGGGAGAGGGCTCCCTGACGTACGCGTTCCAGTGTCACCTCGATTAGAGGGACAGGTGGAAAAGCATAGTACAGCACCCCTGCTGGCCAGTCATGTGCCAGAGCGTCCATTCCCAACGGTGCATCTGCTTCCTTCAAAGAGAAGTAAAGTTCACACTGCGAGTTAGCTTTGCAAGCGAACAAGTCCACTGAGGCTTTCCCAAATCATGACCAGACCTGCTCCACAACCCGTGGATTCAGGTTTCATTCTGACGCCAAGAGAGGCCCTCTTGAGAGGGCATCCGCTCCATAATTTAGTTCACCGGGAACATGAGTCGCCCTGAGTGACAAGATTCTTGGAGCACACCACGTGAGCATCTTCTGCGTCAGTCCGAGGAGGGCCTGGGACCTTGTCCCTCCCTCTCTGTTGATGAAGGACACTGTGGTCCTGTTATCTGATTTCACCAGGACGTGCTGCCCTGCAATCAGACCTTTTCCAAATAAGTATTTTACTGACAGGAATACGGCCAACAATTCCAGGAAGTTGATATGTAATCTCGCTTCCTGTTTATTCCAAAGACCACGGGCATTCTGATTTCTGCAGATCGCCCCCCATCCTGTTTTTGAGGCGTCCGTCGGGATGACCACACGAGATGACACCCTACCCAGCGGGACCCCTCCCGTGAAGATAGACAAGTCTCTCCAAGGTTCCAGGGCTCTCAGGCACTCTGATCCTATTCTAACCTTTCCTGCTCGACCAAGCAAGGCGGGTTGTGTCTGTTGGTTTAGCCATACCTGTAGGGCCCGCATTTTCAGCAATGCGTGTGGCACACAGGGTATGGTTGCCGCCAAGACGGCTAAAAGGCGTTGGCACGTTTTCAGGCAATGGCGAATCTAGGAAACTCGTTCCTTTGAGAGCCATGCTCTGTACTGCACGGTGTCGATCTGTACTCCCAGAAATACGGTAACCCGTGATGGAGTTAGGTTACTTTTTTGTATCTTTATGACAAAACCGAGCGACTCCAGGTGAGATATTACCCTGTAGGAGTGTGACTGGGCCTGTATTCTGCTTCCAGCCAGAATCAGGAGGTCATCCAGGTAGTTCATAATCCTGAGGCCTTGATTCATGAGGGGGGTCAGGGCTGCATCCAGACATTTAGTAAATGTACGAGGAGCCGTCTTTAAACCGAAGGGTAAAGCTTTGAATTCATAAGCTTTTCCCTCGAAGGCAAAACTGAGAAATTTTCTGTGTTTCCTCCACACGCCTATATGGAAATAGACATCTTTAAGATCCATTGTACATGCATAGTCTCCTGGTCTCACAGACTGGAGAACCTGCCGCAGTGTAAGCATCTTGAACTTAAAGGTTTTTATTCTCTTGTTCAGAGTCCTGAGATCCAGGATCGGTCTCAGGGAATGATCCTTTTTGGGCACCAAGAAGTACTTAATATAGTGGCCGGAGCGTAGTTTGCGTTTCGGGACCAAACTTATTACTCCCTTCTTCAACATCGTCAATACCTCCTCCCTCAGCACGTGTGCGCGTGCAAGGTTAATATTTGATTGCAGTACCCCTGTGAAGTGAGGCGGTCTCCTGCTGAACTGCAGCTTGAGCCCACGACAAATAGTCGCCATGACCCATTCGTTTGGCAGACACGCCCTCCAGGTCTACGCATGCGCCATAAGCCTGGAGGGCATGTCCAATTGCTGCTCGTCATGTTTGAGTGCGGAAGGGGTGGCCTTTGACCCCTCTTGCGCTCTCTCGAGCCAGCTGGTCAGTCCAACAGAAGATATTGCGAGATCTGACTGTCTCAAGCAGAGCTTGTGTATCTTGTTGCGGTTCATAGTTTGACCGCGTGGTTTGTAATTTATGAGAGTTGGACTCGAGTCAAGAACCAGGGCAGTCAGTGCTTTGGTACATTTATTTTTGTACATGCATGAAACAGTGTTTGTTTTGATTACACATACAGTAGGAGAGTCATGTTTAGTGCGCACACACATGTCACCAGCTCCTCGTAGTGTTCTACAAGTGAAGACTGGGCTCAAAAGGTTAGGTTCCCATAACGCGTGGGCGGGCAAACCTGTAAAATTATCAGTTTGTCCTGTTTCATCAGGCCCGAATCTGCTTTCCACACGGGGTCATTGAAGAGGCCCTCGGCTGGTACTGGAAAGTCTCACTGTCACCAGCAGGTCTCTTCCGTGGGAGGCCATGCATGTCGTCCTTTGGGGGTGCAAAGCTTTTCCTCGGCAGTCCTTCTCGGAGGGCTTCCGCCTGTTTGTGTATTTGTTCCAGCTTGGCCTGGATGCGTTCCAGGGCTCCCCGAAGAGTCCCGTCGGCTCAATCATGTGCTGGAGGAAGGGGGACCTCTGGTTTTCTGGGAGGTCCGATAAAGTCAGCCAAAGATTGTAGGGATGGCTGTTTTCTGTGTTTTGTCTCCCTCTGTTGGTCGCTAACCATCCCTACACCCGGCTTGGTACAGGTGTCCTGTGTTTGCTTAATGAGTCTTAGACTGTATTTAAGTTGGCGTTTTGGCCTTTGCATTTGTCGGGTGATTGTCTGAGTTTCCCTCCTATCTGATGAGGTCATTATTTATGTAAGTAGCTGCCCTGTCAGCATCTTGATTTGTTCATTAAAAGTTTCATTATTTTAATATCTACGTTTCTGAGTCCTGCCTGCCTGCATTCTGGGTTTCTGCTCACTTCACCGGACACCACTCCCTGACATTATCACCCGACCATTTCAAGACAGCAAACCCGGCAGGATGATCACCCTCTTCGAGTATGCTGTACGTGAAGCGAAGAGGACTGCTCAACGCGAGGAAGAGTTGAGGAAGAGGAACTTGTTCGTGGGGACTCGCCTGGCGATCAGGTTGGAGCCTTTTTCCTCACCACCTCAAGATGCGGCAGCGACTCACAAAATAACTCCTGTTGTTCCGGAGGAGTTTCCAACACACCTCCGGGCTCGCCGCAGGAGTTACAGACGGCAGAACCGAGCCGGCTTCTCCGAACCCCAGCCCCGCCCACCTTCAAACTCTCTTCGCCAGCTGTCAGAGAAGCCGAGGAGAATTTCAAAGGGGGGGGCGTACGTCAGCCCTGTTGCCGGTCCGGCAGACGGAGGGTCTGACGGGGCTCAGCCGGTGAGACTTCTGCTGGAGGAGAAAGTTGTGCGCACCGGCGTGCTTAACGTAAAGGAGGAGGAAGTCAGCTCCAGTACTTTGTGGGACAGACTGATCGCTGCAGAGGAAACGATTTCCTCATTCACTGGAGCTGACAGCGACTGCTCGCCGGGGGCGTGGCAGCGTTTCCAGCAGGCATGGTCAGAGAGACGCGTGCTGCGTTCACGTCTGTTGGCTCCCTCTCAGCCTGACACACCTGTCAGCTCTGCTCCTTCTTCACCTGTCGGCTCTCCAGAAGCTGCTCAGCCCGACGCAACTCTGAGCTGTATGTCAGCTGCACCACATTTGGGTTCCAGGTCTTCCATGACGGCTGCACCAAGTTTGGTTTCCATGACAGCTGCACCTACAAGTTCACCTGGCAGCTCGGCAGCAGCAGCTTCACCTGGCCGCACCTCCTGGACTGGTTCTACTCCTGCTGAGACAGGACTGGTGTTCACCTCAGCTTCTCAGCCTGGTTCCATTCCTGCTGCTCAGCTGGATGTTTATTCCAGTTCACCAACTCCGGTACCAGCTACAAGACTGGCCCCTCCTGTGCCGGCTCCCAGGTTGTTCCCTCCTGTGCCGGCTCCCAGGTTGTTCCCCCCTGTGCCGGCTCCCAGGTTGTTCCCCCCTGTGCCGGCTCCCAGGTTGTTCCCCCCTGTGCCGGCTCCCAGGTTGTTCCCCCCTGTGCCGGCTCCCAGGTTGTTCCCCCCTGTGCCGGCTCCCAGGTTGTTCCCTCCTGTGCCGGCTCCCAGGTTGTTCCCTCCTGTGCCGGCTCCCAGGTTGTTCCCTCCTGTGCCGGCTCCCAGGTTGTTCCCTCCTGTGCCGGCTCCCAGGCTGGTCCCTCCTGTGCCGGCTCCCAGGCTGGTGCCTCCTGTGCCGGCTCCCAGGCTGGTGCCTCCTGTGCCGGCTCCCAAGCGGGTTCCAGCTCCTGCTACGTTGGATCCTGCACCAGCCGCCGACCAACCGGGCCCATCAGAGGCAGTGTCTTTTTCTCTCTCCACAGACTCTGTTCTCGAGGTGGTCCTGGGTCCTGAGGTCCTCACTGCTCCATCTGGAGGCCTCACTCCATCGGGGGTCCTCGTCTCATCGGGGGTCTTCGCTCCTGAGGTCCTCGTTCCATCAGAGGTCCTCGTTCCATCAGAGGTCCTCGTTCCATCAGAGGTCCTCGTTCCATCAGAGGTCCTCGTCCCATCAGAGGTCCTCGTCCCATCAGAGGTCCTCGTCCCATCAGAGGTCCTCGTCCCATCAGAGGTCCTCGTCCCATCAGAGGTCCTCGTCCCATCAGAGGTCCTCGTCCCATCAGAGGTCCTCGTCCCATCAGAGGTCCTCGTCCCATCAGAGGTCCTCGTCCCATCAGAGGTCCTCGTCCCAGCAGAGGTCCTCGTCCCAGCAGAGGTCCTCGTCCCAGCAGAGGTCCTCGTCCCAGCAGAGGTCCTCGTCCCAGCAGAGGTCCTCGTCCCAGCAGAGGTCCTCGTCCCAGCAGAGGTCCTCGTCCCAGCAGAGGTCCTCGTCCCAGCAGAGGTCCTCGTCCCAGCAGAGGTCCTCGTCCCAGCAGAGGTCCTCGTCCCATCAGAGGTCCTCGTCCCAGCAGAGGTCCTCGTCCCAGCAGAGGTCCTCGTCCCAGCAGAGGTCCTCGTCCCAGCAGAGGTCCTCGTCCCAGCAGAGGTCCTCGTCCCTGCAGAGGTCCTCGTCCCTGCAGAGGTCCTCATTCCGTCTGGGGTCTCCGCACCGATGGAGGTCTTCGCTGCAGAGGCCCTCTCTCCAACTGGGGTCCTCGACTCTTCAGGGGTCCTCGTGTCTACGGAGGTCATCCTCTCATCACCTGCAGTCGTCTCGTCTCCTGCAGTCGTCTCGTCGCCTGCAGTCGGCGCCACGGGGGTCCATACATCTCCAGGGGTCCCCGCCTCCCCTGATGATGGACTGCCTCATGGCCGACCTCCGGAACTGGCGGCTGGTGATGGACGGTCTCCTGGTCGTCCCCCGGACCCTGGTGGATGTTCTCTGGTGCCCGCCGCCCTGGCGGTTCCTCCCTCCGCCCGCCCTTGTGCTTTGGGGGGTGTTCCTTGGGACGCCGTGGGGCGTCCGTGGGGGGGAGGTACTGTAGGGATGGCTGTTTTCTGTGTTTTGTCTCCCTCTGTTGGTCGCTAACCATCCCTACACCCGGCTTGGTACAGGTGTCCTGTGTTTGCTTAATGAGTCTTAGACTGTATTTAAGTTGGCGTTTTGGCCTTTGCATTTGTCGGGTGATTGTCTGAGTTTCCCTCCTATCTGATGAGGTCATTATTTATGTAAGTAGCTGCCCTGTCAGCATCTTGTTTTGTTCATTAAAAGTTTCATTATTTTAATAGCTACGTGTCTGAGTCCTGCCTGCCTGCATTCTGGGTTTCTGCTCACTTCACCGGACACCACTCCCTGACAAAGATGGCGTTGGGCGACAACCATTTCCGCCATTGCTCTGCCTGGCGTGATGGCTATTGTCCCCATCATGCGGAGTACGAAGTCAGAGGCGCTACGGGCCTCCTCCATGGCCTCCGTTGCGGCATGTTCGTTTGTCGTTACCTGGAGATCCTGCAGTTTTTCTGCCAGGTACGTCTGCATCATGGTCGACGCGTTCATTGCGCGAGCCATGAGACCCTGAGCCTTGTAGCATTTCTCGAGCTGTTTCTCCGAAGCGCGGCAGGCTCTGCTAGGCAACGCTGGCTTCGTCCCCGTGGCTGCGGGGGCTAAATGAGCCGCCAGGGTTTCCTCTATCGGGGGTGCGCTGGCGAGACCTGCTGCCTCCATTCCTGCGACATCCAGGAGTCGGGATAGTGGCAACGTCATGGGAGCTCTGGGCTCCGCCCAGGAGCACGTGAGCTCCATGAGGAAGTCCGGGAAAATGGGCATTTTTTGCGACGTCGTTGGCTGCTGCTTTACATAGAAGTAGTTTCCCGCCAGCCTCTTAACCTGTTGGCGAGGCGTGGGGTCTGGCCATGCGACCTGCAGGGCGTCCGCCGCCCTATGGCACAGGTCGAACAGAGTAGGGAGCGATACGTCCGGTTCCGGTAAAATTTGCGCCAGGTTCTGAGAGGAATCCAACTTTTCTTCCCTGCAACCGTACTCGGCGTCTTGGTCAGGCACTTCGGGCTTCGAGTCCTTGACGGGAACCAAGGAGTCTGACGCGTTCTCATCCCCGACTTGACCGTTGCATTCCAGGTCCACGTTCTCAAGCTCTTTCTCAGGAGCGAGCAACTTCGAGAGGCGTGCGTCCTTCAGTGCTGCGGCCTTCGCGATGGATTTAGCCAACGCGTTCGCGCAGCATTTCCTCATTACCGCCGGCATCCGACAGCAGTGGTAGCATGAGTCGGGGGATTCCAGCGCTTTTCGTGCGTGCAGAATCCCTAGACAGACAGGACAGGCCTCGTGGGTGTCCGTCGCCGAGAGGGAGTAGCCACATCCGCTGGGGCAGGGGCGCGAGCGAGGGCTCGCCGTCTTGCTGGCTTTCTTCTGAGTCTTTGTCTTCTGTTTTCCCTTCTCGGGAGCCATGTCCGGAGACAAGAAGTGTTCCTAGTTTCCTTTTGTTTGAAGCCGTCTTCTCCGTCGTTTCGCTTTCGCTGGCTAGCTTGCTAATGGTTAGCAGGGAGTGTTGTGATGTAGTTAGCGCCGTCGAGCGAAGCAGCTGCGGAGAGAGAAGAAAACTTTGAGGTAAGTAGAAAAATGCTGGACTAGCTTTTGCCAGCCCAGCAGTACGCAGGAAAAATTTCTCTGTACGCTCAGTGTAGGGAGCAAGCTCACCTCTGATCAAGCGATGCGACAACAGAGAAGTCCCACAAAGTTCAAAGCGAGGTGATGGGCAATAAGAGATCGATGGATGGGCGTCAGCGGCTTAAGTACCCAGAGGGAGGGGCCTCTGGCGCAACGCTGACGTCCCTGCTGTAAAGGCGTGATTGTATTCCTTCAGGTAAACATCGCGGGCGCAATTTCTCATAGTGCTGGTGAAGATTCTCAGTCGTCCAGGACATGATAAAATCAAAAAGGCGTTCAATACAAGATCAACTGGACTTTATTTGTTGCAAAAGATGTTTCGACCCCTATCCAAGGGGCTTTTTCAATTCACTGAAACCAAAATGTGAGCTTGTGGGGTTATAACAGTCTAAAGAAATCACATACCATCATATGTAAATTGCAGGCTGAGGTAACACATACATGTAAATTGACAGATCACACCTTAACAGTAGGGGGTTCAGTAGGAGTGTGAAGGAAGCTGTTTATGTTAAGACAGAAAAACCTTCTCTTAACAGAGGAGGAGGTCTGAGATTTCAACTTTCCAAGACTTATAACTCAGTTTTGGGGTTGATTCCCAGACGTTTTACACCGGATGGGAGCAGAGGTGTCTTGTCTGTGAATTAGACTACAAAGTTGTTTGAGAAACCTCTGTTGTTGGTTTGTGAGGTGTTTTTTTGTCAATCTACATACAATTGTGTGTCTTCTGCCAGAGACCTCAAGGGAACCCCCTACTGTTAAGGTGTGATCTGTCAATTTACATGTATGTGTTACCTCAGCTTGCAATTTACATATGATGGTGCGTGATTTCTTTAGACTGTTATAACTCCACAAGCTCACATTTTGGTTTCAGTGAATTGAAAAAGCCCCCTGGATAGGGGTCGAAATGTCTTTTGCAACAAATAAAGTCCAGTTGATCTTGTATTGAACGCCTTTTTGAATTTCTCATAGTGATATGTTGCACCGAGTGACAAGACTGATAAGGAAACCAGCAGTCACTGTGCGAAAGGTGGAGGACACCCTGGACAGTTCTCCAGTCCATCACAGGGACACATAAAGACAAACAAGACAAACAACCATTCACTCTCTCACTCACCTGGACAATTTAGAGTTACCAATCAGCCTAACATGCATGTTTTTGGTCTAGGAGGAAACTGGAGTATCTGGAGAAAACCCACGCATGCACAGAGAGAACATACAAACTCCAACCAGAAATGTCCCCAGCCGGGATTTGATCCAGCATTTGGGTAATAGGAGTAAAAGCAACATCTCTTCACTTGTTGATTTAGTACTGTACATATTAGCATCAGCTGAATAAAAAAATTTGGGAAAAAAATCAGGCATCTTCACATCGAGGATGCCTGTGTTATTTGCAGGTTTTGTTCTGCTGTTGGGTTAATTTTGCTACATGGACACTAATCCAAGTTGTCAATGTATTTTTTTACAATCTTCTTACCAGTACACTGACTGAAACACCATTGTCATGAAAAAAGGACATAGCCATATACAGTAGTAAACTTCGTAGCTTGGTTCCAGTCTGCTCCATGTCTCCATTGTCACGCATGGCACGAAGGATCATCACTTCCCTGTATGAAAATCAGCTATCCTGTTACTTCCTTTTAACAAGTGGAACATCACTCCCACTGGGAGCTTTTTATACGATAAGCTGCATTTATTACAAAAACACTTTTCTTTCATGGACATCTGTTAGACTGATTACCAAAGCAGAACAATTTTATGCATTCCTGGTTTCCCCCTTTTTTTTAACCTTTGGATAAAAAAGAAAAAGAAAATAATATATAAATAAAAATGAAGTAAAGGATGTTTATGACAACACACAGATGGTGAGGCGTCAAATTCTTCATGGTTGCAGATACAGTAGAATGGATTTTGACCAGAAGGTTAAGATTATTTTTTTAAACTACGCAGTTTAGAGAAAAATTACTTATGCACAGTGCTTCAGTTTTCACGCACTGTATTCCATTTAGCATAAGTTGGCATATTAAGGCAGGGAGTTTCAGGGTCAAACACAAATATCAAACAGAAACCCTGAACATATTCTTAATAAAATACTTGTAACTCCACATGATCTGTCTGAAAGCAGTAGTTGTGAGTGCATGAAGTTGGAGTTTCCAGCGCATTAACTTCTTCAGTCAACCAGAAAAAACTGCAGTGAAAACAAAACATCTGTAATGGCACAGTGGAGCATGTTTCCACAATTGCAGAGTAACATTTTATGTTCTTTGTTTCATTTCACCTGTCTCCTTTTGTTAAGTCCAGTTTGAATCACCGTCACCTTTCCCATGTGGCACCCAGCTCTTGGAGCTAATAAGAAAGTTTTCCCCGTGTGGTGAACAGATGTTGATTTGAAGGGTCATTTGCTCTTGATGTTATATTAACACAAGTGTTTAGTTGAATGGCCCTGGGGTGATTTATGATCTCTGGGGAGTTCCAGGAAATTGTGGTGAACATGTAATTGAAGGGGAACATTTTTATCACCTTGCAGGTCACTGGACATCATACCAAGGGTCTGGAGACTAAAAATGGACTCGCAAAAGAAAAGATTGGTTGCTATATGTTACAACTTTCATTTGTTGTGGATTCTTATTGATTACGGTAGTTATAGTGACCAAAGTGGTTTCACATAACACACATGCTATCCACAAAAAGAAGGGAAAAGTGAGAAAGGAATCTTTGAGGGCAGACCAGTCATGCCTGAATGATTATTTCCTCCAAGCATCCGTCACAAAGAGCTGCCCCGTCGAACCATACCAGGGATCATTACAAGGCAGTGCTCGTATAATGAAACTCTTTGTCCAGTTGGAGGATGCATCTGTGCTTTCCCCTCCAAAAAAATAAAATTTTCAAATAAATTGAAAAAAAAAAAAAAAGATCACTGCTGAAGTCGCTGCTTGTAATACAAGTAGGGCAATTTTCAGCGTTAGAAAAATCTGAACAAAGGAAGTACACGCTACAAAACCTGAACAACTGAAGTACACACTTTTTGAGTAGCTGTGATCTTTAAATGTGACAGCTCAATGCTGAAGTATTGCAGCATCTTTCAGAGGTTACACCACAATCTTGTGGCAGCAGTAGCGCCATAACGAGGCCAAATGCACTGCATTTTAATAGCATAGATTTCTTATTGTTTGCAGAGTCGTGTGATGAGTGGGAATAGAGAGCCTGCTTCAGAAGACAATGTTATTAAAGCAATGTGCCTTTTTCCATAAAGATGGGACACTGAAGTGGACAGATGAAGTGAATCCTGCTGAAATGCAAACAGGAGTAACTGTGAGTTTCCAGCCAAAAGAGGATTCTGGTTTGGGTGGAATCAATTATTTACTTACAAAAGGCACATTTTCAGTTGTAAAACCTCCCGGAGAAAGCTTCATTTTCAAGCATGATTCAGTGTTGAAACCGTGAGGAGTGGTTTAAGTCAAAACAGGAGTGAAATGTGCAAAGTGTTAACATAAAAGTACATTTAAATGTTTCATGTTTAAGGGAGAGTGACTTTTACTGCATGCAGTTTTCAATATTAAAGTGCAACATTGTTTCTGTTTTCTTTATTTTGTACGTTTCTCTATAGATGTGTGTGCAGGGAGGAACTGTAACGATCAAGTCAAGCTCAGAACAGGACCAAATAAAGTGGGACATTTTCACAATCAAATGTAAAAAAAATTGCTCCTACTGCCATGCCCACTCTCAGAATTTAGTGGCAATATACCAATTCTATATAGATTAATTTCATTCTTATTATTCTTACTCAGATTTTCATGTAGACTTTACAGATTACTGTAAGTACAAGAACAATCTGCAAGAAAACATTAACAGGATTTTAAACATTTATCTGGCTTTGACCGTTTAAAACACATGTTCAACAAAGTGCAATCAGGTCATATGAACGGTTTCTTTTTTTGTTGAGACGTTTCGTCCTTCATCCAAAGGACTTCATCTGTCCGATGAGTCACAAAAACTCAGTGCCACAAGCAGCAGACTCGCATAGTGGGGCCAACCAGTTTGCTGTTGATAAGATGTTTTGAACCACTTTGGCTATGGCTGCCTCAGAGGTGTCATCGGGGGAGAGGGTGGGCCCAAGAACCATCTTATCACCAGAAAACTGGTTGGTCCAATCATAGATATATACACTAGATAAGCTGAGGAGGAGTCAGCGGCGTCGTCAAGCGGCAGCCATCTTGCCACAGACAGCAACATTAGCTGCAGCTGTGGAAACCGTATGGAGGTGAGGGATTTATACAAACAAAAATACGCTTAACTCGCTGTAATCTTGACGGATTTACAAACGGTTTATGTTTTTAAAAACGTTATTAACGTGGCTATGATTTCTTTGGTAATCAGACAGCAGTTTCGTCTTTTTTAAAAGGTTTTATTCGTGTTTTGGGTGTCACACTCATCGAGAATGTAGAATTTAAATTCTGTTTTTATTACACCAATAACTATTTTAAAACAAACTAATCTTTTGTCTAAATGACTGTCTTGATCATGACTGTATTTATTAGCAGACTATTAACAAGAGCCTTTGAGGGCTAGCTAGTATTCCAAATATTTCCCTAGCATTCTTAGATCACTAGGAGCTCTTAGTTTTTAACTGAACTAAAGCTGCACATGATTTCCAAGCGGTTTGGTATGTTCAACACTAATTACTGCTTTGTGTTTTACAGAAATACTCTTTGACAAGATGCCTGACTTTTGTGCAGCCTATCCTAAACTCATAAACTCATTCTTTCTTGGGACCTCTTTGTAATTATACAATATTTGCTTTATTTGATTAAGATTCCTCTCTATCCTGGGATTTATCATCAATATTGACACATTGATGTCAATGGTTCCTGTGCTGCTTGATGAGCAGCGATATATCCTGACCTACAGGTTCAGCCAGGACCACTTGGAGCTTCTCTTTAACTCCATCAGAGCATCTGGTACAATTCATAATTATTTTTTAATTATTTTTTAACACAACACTAAGTGACCGGAACTGTCAGCAACTGTATTGTTTTCAATTTGTTGATCCATGTTTTCTTTTTTTTTTTAGGAAAATACATTTGGTTTGTTTATTTGTTTGAAAAATCGGTGAATATGTAATATACTGTTATATATCTTGTGTCTATTTTAAGGTGGATGGAATAACAACCCTAGTGCCAGCCAGTTCAAGAACATTTTCAGAAAGCTGATGGCCCGGTGTGGTGTTAAACCAAGCATAAAAGGCAATGTGACCGCACAGGATGAGACAGAGTCCCTACCAGTTGAACCAATGTCCTCTGCTGACCAGTTCTACCACATTGACACATCAACAAACCTGTCAGCTGTAGACGGATGCCCAATGTGCCTTACTGCATATGCCACTTTTGCCTCTATAACAACATGAACTACTACCTCATACATATACTGTGTACATTAACTCATACGCTGCTTTGCCACTTTGCAAATGTCAATGCTAGAACCTTTAGTTTATTTTATAGTTATACTGTACTTTTATACTTTTTTACTTTTCATACTACAGTAGTATGCAAAAACTCAGGACAGTATTATGTTCATTAAATGTTTAGTGTTTTAGTTTTAGAGTTGGTGTAAATTTTCATACTCATTTACCACTATGCAAAAACTCAGGACAGTGTTACAGTTTTACTATTTTATGCTTATGTTTATTATTATATGTTTCAGTGTTTTAATGTTTAAATAGTTACTGTTGCACCGAGGGACTGAGAGTCTTGTCACACTATCAGATGTTTATTTCTGTTTGTTTGTTTGTTTATTTATATCTCCCGATTATTAAATCTTTTCATGTATCTAAAAAAAATAAACTACACATATTGACCAAGGTTTGTGTAATAATGTATTTAATATTACATAATATTTGCATGTGTAGGGAAAAAATTGGCATAAATTATTTTCATACCACTAATAATAATGCTATTTATGATGAAATAGTATTAAATATTTATTAGCATTGTAACATATGTCAGTTAATTTCACTGGAAATAAACATGTATTTATAAATGGATGTAAATATAATCTTATTGTGTATATTGCTAGTGCAATACAGTGTCTATATAACGTTATTTTCATGTGAACGTCCATCTTAAGTACACCATATTATAACAACATCTCTCACATTTATAACAAACCAAACCGTTTTAAGATCGGTTGAAAATTAAGCAAGTTATGGTTATTTTAATAGTAAATGCCCCATTCACATTCATGTTAAGAGTGGGCATTCTGTCTGTGGCAAGATGGCCGCCGTCTGACGATGTCGGTCTCCATTGGCCAACAGCGGGGATGTCTTATCTAGTGTATATATTATCTATGGGTCCAATTATCTTACCTCCCAACCAACCTGGTTTCAGGAAACACAGATCAATGACTGCTTCTCTGAAGGTTTTTAATTATGTTGTTGAAGCATTGGATACTAAGGACTACCATGCTGCACTCTATTTAGACCTGTCTAAAGCTTTTGACACTGTGAACCATGACATCTTATGTCATAAGCTCTCAGAAATTGGTTTCTCTGATTACACCATTGGTTGGTTCACTAACTATCTCTCAGATCGAAGGCAATGTGTTCAACATAATGGTATGTACTTCTTTCAGTTATTTAGCAGTTAACAATGGTGTACCATAAGGCGCAGTCTTAGGACCAACCCTCTTTACAATCTACATACGTAATGTAGGTCAGCTCATCTTTGAAGCATCCTTACATTTCTATGCTGATGATACAGTTGTTTATTGTCAAGCTAAAACAGTTGCTAAGGTTTTCCCTATTTTGTAATCTGCTTTTGACATCTTCCTGTCAGATTTGTTCCATCGCAAGCTTAAAGTAACTCTGACAAAACCAGAGGGATGTTGTTTTCAAACAGGAAGTCGGTCCCAGCAGTCCTTCCCTCCTTTTATCTTTGAATGGTGTTCCTATTGAGTTTGTTGATTCCTACAAATACTTGGGTATCTTGGTCGATTCACATCTCTTTTTTAAGCCCCAAGTTGAAAACTTGGTAAAGAAACTGAAAGTAAAATTGGGTTTCTTTTTCAGAAATAGATCTAGTCTAACACCGAACGCCATGAAATACCTTGTAACTGTGACTTTCCTTCCCTCCATTGACTACGGTGACATTATTTACAGGAATGCTCCTCCAAGTGTAGCAAGTGTGTAAAAAATGTTTATATTTCACCCCAAATCCATCTTCATAATCTGTTGATTTGTTTTTCTTGATTTCTGAACTGCATTTTATTTTGGCGGAGAAGCTTTTATTTTCTTGTTTCCTGTTTCCGCGTCACATCCTCTGTATTGCCGCGCATTCCCGCTCTCTCCTCCAGATTGCGCCGAGCTGCGCTGGAGAGAGGTAGGTGTCACAGCAGCTGTCTTCTGTTTGTGTATTAAAGTATTCAAAATGTTCTTAAAAGTATATTCTGTAAACTCACAACTTGTTATATATTGTTTTTAAACTGTTTTATGTTTAGTGCAGCACACTATTGGGTGTTTAATCCCCAAGTTACTGACATTTGTCGAGGTTTCATGCCAATGTGGTTCTTTTTTTTTTGTTCTTCTGATTGGTTAAG
>JBBPBX010011644.1:38940-49608 GCA_038048925.1 Garcialebias charrua | reverse complement strand
AAAACTCTGGACCGAGCGTGGAAAAGTACAGGAGACCTTTGTTTGGACCGGAGGTTTACGAGGCAGAGAGGCTACAGCTGAGCAACGAGCTAACATGCTAACAGGTGGAGGAAGGCTTCACCAGCTCCCAATAGGTTATTAACTCTTTTTTCCTTTCAGTATGGCTCCAAATGTATGTGTTTTTTATAATTATGTATGGTACTGTGTTAGGATAGGCCAAGTGCTTGGTAAAATACAGTATTGTACGTATAAGGTGCAGTTTGGACGTATTTTCTGACTTACGACGAAATTCGAGTTACGACGCAGCATAGGAACGGAACTCGTTCGTAAGTTGAGGACTACCTGTACAGAGTAGTTATTGAATTAGTACTTAAACGTTATACAATGACTTTAGAAACATATTTCATTAAGAAAACAGCAGTCTGCTGTCTTAACATCTGTGTTTATCTTAAAATATCTACAAACTATGGACATTTTGTTCATTTTTACCTCGATTACAGGTACCGGTACTTGCAAAGTGGAAGAGGAAATGATGTCATCAAGCATACAAATTATATTGTGGTTTGAAGTATTGAGGTGCTTTTATGAGTAAAAGTATGAGTACCCGGTACTTGAGGCAGGTATAGGGACACCAATATCATGAAGGTTGCAAGATATTCCTAAAATTAGTGGGAAAAAATAAACTGGGGGAAAAACAGCAAATTCAGTCTACAATTACTTATTTATGTTAAAACTAAACTCTAACCTCAAATATATTTGTACTATCTGCTACAACATTACACATTGCAGACAGGATTCTCTGTCCAGAAGTTTGGTAAAATTGCCACAAACAAACAAAAAGCTGTTGTATTAGAGCCATAAAAAGACACAAACACACACACAGACAGACAGAAAGAGGCATCTCTTTTACAGTTTTGCAGCGCTTTGATAGTCAAACACTCATGCGTGTTTGTGGCATAGCAGATCGCACCAAAGAAGAGAGGAAAAACATCAATGACGACAGCAGAGATCCAGGGTGGTTGTACCACTATTTATAACCTGCCCAGTCTGCTTTGTGACAGCAGAGGGGGGTGGAGGGAAGAGCGGAGGAAGACGGAGAGAAGCAGACACACAGGCGGAGGGCGGCCTGCGAATTCCAGAGAGGAAAAGACCATTCTATTGTTTTCCTCATGATATGGATCCTCTGTAATCAGAGCACAGAGTAAAAAGGCCACACAGCATGGGAAAATGTCTGTCCAAAGAGAAGTACCGGTAATCATATTTGAGCATTATTACAAATTTTCTATATTCTTGTGTTTTATTTTATTATTGTACAATGCAAATAAAAAGAATATTTTGAAAAGCTCATGTCATTGGTTACAGGCAATGTAAAGCTGATTTAAAAAAAACGCCCTACATTGTATTATTACGCCTTTAAAGCAAGAGAATTTGGGCACTTTTTTTGCTGTAGTATGGATGGCACAATTACTTTTTCTAAGGATAAATTGACCTACTGTCTATGAATGATTAACAAAACCCAGAAAAGGGGAATGTCCAAAGGGAACGTTCAGGTCAGGAGTTCCTGGATGGAGACCTCACACCCTTAGGTCAAGTCAGCTGCTCCCTCAGAGCATGCTGTGGGGACTGGATTCTCT
The DNA here is from genome assembly GCA_038048925.1 of Garcialebias charrua. Taxonomy (NCBI): domain Eukaryota; kingdom Metazoa; phylum Chordata; class Actinopteri; order Cyprinodontiformes; family Rivulidae; genus Garcialebias; species Garcialebias charrua. The sequence goes on along the minus strand of JBBPBX010011644.1, from coordinate 47,974 downwards.
GTGCTGAAAGTGAAGAATCAGCGCAGTGTCGTCTGTTTGCATCAGGGGGTCCTCGAGGATGGTTTGACCACAGGAAGCCACCTTGCTATGGCAACTGTCGCAGCCTGCCTGGTTGCAGGAAAAAGCAAAATGGCAACAGACCCAGGCAGACAGGAGACCTTGGACCAAAGTCCTGGAGAATGGAACAAAGCGTGGGTGGCCGGAGCTGGGAGGCCAATGATCTTTCACCTCCACTGTGCAGTACGAACAACAGACGGGGCAGGAAAGACTCTTGGTGTGATATAGCTGGCTGGGGTTCAGCTTAAAACCTTTGCCTGATGCTGGATGTTAAAACCAATACCACTGTTTATCACCTGCTAAAGCAAAAAGGTGATTGTTTTTGTTGTGTGTGTGTGTGTGTGTGTGTGTGTGTACGTGCGTGCATGTGTGCATTTATCTATACAACTAGAAAAAAATCTCATGAATCACTAGATATACTTTAAATTCTCAGAAAGTACACACTTCTTGTATAGATCTACAACTGAATAACTTTCAGTCAGGCTGAGTCCAGGTGGCTGCCGTAACTAGGCCACATTGAAAACATAAAGTTGGTTATAACTCCATCAGTTTGACAGATGATAACATAATATATCATGTAGTAGTAACGGAGTATCCTCCCCAACACAAACTACAAGTGTCAACTTATCACACAAAATCAGTTTTTAAAACATTGCCAATCAGAATCAACCGTTTGCAAAATATATCATGAACCACTGGACAGGTTTTAATGAAATTTAGAGAAAACAATCCCTGTGTACATTTACAGCTGATTAACTTGTGAATCAACTAGGGATGAACGATATTATCGGCATGGTATTGGTATCGGCCGATATTAATGTTAATTTTCAATATCGGGCATCGGTCATTCCATTAAAATAACTCGCCGATATAAAAGGTGCTTTTTGCTGCAGCGGCAGCACAACAGGATGACGTTGCAGCACAACGTGATGACATTGCCGTGGCAACACAATGCAATGACGTCACCCGATCTCACGGCGGAGAGGAATATTCAAAATTTCGGCTGTGTGGAAGTTTTATTTTTCGTTGGCGAGGATGTCAGATTCCGAAGATTTGTGGACTATGATGAACCTCGCTACATCGTCCGCAGGCACATATATTTTACCACGTAACGTTACCCGAGTTACAACTGTCATTTCCGACGACGTTAAGAAGCTAATAGCCGATAGCACGTCTTGTTGGGTGAGTTTTACTACAGACATTTAGACGTTGTGTTAGCTCTGTTAGCATTATTAGTCTTACAGCACAATGGATAGACAAAAACATTGAACGTAAAAAGGCTGTCCTTCATGCACAGGAGTGCAGAGGATCCCACACTGCAGCTAGGAACCTGGAACAAGCCTCCACAAGTGAGACAGCATTGCAGGTGACTAATGGTGTGATCACACCGAACAGCGTTTCAACGGCAGGAGCGTCCAGTTTACATGCAAAGTCAATGGGGGACGCGCTTCCAGCCGCGTCTTGGCGTCGGGCGTCACGTCGCGTGCGTGTTGAGCGTGCTGGAAAGCGTTTTCCGTGCACGTGAACCGGCTTCAGCCTCCAAAGCACGCATTCACCATGCTGAAGATTTCGCCGTTCAAACGTTCAAACGCCGCTCAACTCTACCTGATTGGTTGGTGTGTCAACCAATCAGGGAGAGTCGGGGGGAGGAGAGAGGGGGGAGGAGAGTCCGCTATGTGACGCGGAAACGAGGGGGCGCGCGCACTATGTGACGTATTGTTTGTGGGACACAGAAAAGACCCGCGAGGTCGTGTACTATGGAAGAGAAACTCATTGTAGCTGTGTGTTCGCGACAAGTCCTTCACGACCAGTCAAGTCTGCTCCACAGAGACAGAAATAAAAAGCTCCTCGCCTGGCGGACTCGGTATACCGGTAAGCTCCTCCCACACACCCCGCAGCAGTTTCGCGTTCTGGCGTTCTGGTCCAAGTAGGTCTGGACACCAAGTGCGTCCACTTGCGTGCGTGACGAGCTTTTTGGAAGTTGAAACGCTGTTCGGTGTGATCACACCATAATGCTAATAAATAACATTTAACACTTTTCATTTAATATAAGTTAAAGTACTATGCATATCATATGGCTGTTACTGAATATATGTCACCAGCTCTTACAGCACAATTTTTGTAGCAAATAAGCCTAAATAAGAGGCTATGTTCTGACAAAGGAACGTATACAAAATATTGGCATCGGTAATCGGCCAAATAAATTTTAACATATCGGATTTAAAAAAAATCCAATATCATGCATCTTTAGAATCAACCCTACTTAAGATAGCCACCACAGCCAATGGTCCCTAGGAAACACAAAAATGCTTAACAGCCAGTTTTACAGATACTGAGCCACAATTTGATGTGGTAGTACTAGTAGTCATGACTGATCCATTCATACTCTAAGCACTAAACATTGCACATTTTTGCTACTTAACTGGTATGCAAACACAAACACAGAGCTGGAAGGTGACTGGTTGAAAAGTAAATAAACTGGTTCAATTCTAGACTTTCCCCTCCACACAAACACACAATCAATGTAACAACCTTGCAGTGGTTACATTTACACACACATTAAACCTGGGGGCGCCTTTCAATTTAAAATAACTTTACCAAACAAAAATTTACAAGTGCCTTCCTTTGAGCTCCTTAATGAAATCTGTGTGTTCACTGTGGAGACACAACGAGACAGGAGAAGTAAAACTAAGGGTCTGTGCAGAAGAAAAAAAAAACTGCCATGGCCCCTGCTTCTTTACTACACGAGTGCTGCATGTGTTATCAATAAACCCAGACACTGACTGCAAGAAACCCAGCTCAGCAGATAGTGGTGGATGATGATGATGATGCCTCAGCTGCAAACACTAAGAAACAGCAGAGATATGAGGCAGACACTCACACCACAACAGCACCACTTTATAATTCTAATACCACAACTTTTGTGTGGTTTAAAAATGTACTTTTGAGCTGATCTGCACGATTAGAACCGAGGCCGCTCCAGCCTTTTCTAAAAGCAGATTTGTTCCTGTCTAATGCTTGTGGTCATTTCAGCAGATACAAAATAGCCAATGTGCACTCTATTAAAAACAAATCTGAAGAGAATAACAAGCAAGTGGCCTGCATTTATCTGCGAGGCTAACAAAATGTGTAAACAGCAGCCAACAACTCTAAGCAATAAACCATGACTGGTTGGATTCTGACACATTTCAGCTTTATCAGCCATGACTGGAGTGACGTGTTAGTCAAATTTGTGCACAAGCCACAGGAAGATATGTGCCACAACAGACGGTCTCACCACAACTCATGAGTGAAACAGTTATAAAGTGCAAATGACACGTCTTTGCAGTTGTAGTAAGGTAGACACAATTGTTATTTTCATCCACATGAGCTGTCATTTCAGTTGAGTAATACAATACTCCATGTACAGCTAACATGTTTACAACTACAAACTAGGCTGTATAACATGCAGTGTCTTAAATGTAAGAGAGCACTCGTGGTTTGATGCACCTGTCGTACTGTGAAGATATGATACAATTTCTAATCATATACTGTACTATCCTAAAAATATTTAGGATTACTCCTTGAATATAAAAAATAAAAGCTAAGCAAAAACTAACTGCTGTCACTTATTCTGAGTATTTCATCGACATGCTTCAAACACAGACAGCTGTCCCTGCTTGGATCAGATTCAGTTACATTATTTTTTATTCTGGTTGTGGCATTTGAACAACTGTTTTTGACATGGCCTTTGGTAGTATGTCTTTATGTATTATTTTACCTGAAAAGATTGCTTGTTTTCACCATGAAATCCATGTCAACTCAACTGAACATGTTTGGTCAGTTTAACTGAACCAGAGTCCTCTCCTCTGGAACTTTCTGTAACAATGCACAGCTGCAAATATAATAAGGGCTGAACAAAAAGCTGCAGTGTATTAAGACCTCACTTATTCGTAAACAATTATTTAGATTTTTTTCTCCAACTACCGTATTTTTCGGACTATAGGTCGCACCTTTTTATGGTTTTTTTCAAGGCCTGCGACCCATACATTAGTGCAACCTGTTTATGGATTTCCCCCCATATTTTTAGACAAATTTTTGACTCAGTTATGAGCCTTAATCAGTTTGGCAGAAAATGGTGCAGTACCACTTTCGGCGGCTAGGGGCGCAGTGCAGTACCCCTTCCAGAGGAGTACACCGACCCAAGAAGAAGACCGTTTCCAGCTCATGTGTCCGAAAAAAAGCTCCTCTGCTCGGACTGACTCTGTCGGCCTCCTGGTCTGGATGTAGCTTCTGTTAGCTCTGTTTGTTTGCTGTTTGTTAGCAAGATAAGTCAAGAACCACTCAGCGGATTTTTCTGAAACTTACAGAATGGAATGGAATCACAGTGTGGACGTTTACAAGTGAGTAGCTTTATTAGATGTTTGAGATTAAAATAAAATAAAACGATCTTTTATTAGCATAGCTTCTGTTAGCTTGTGGTTGTATTTCTGTTTACCGGTATGTTATAAATAGCTTCGAAACCAATCGTGTACCTGTATATTTTTTCTGCTTACAGAGTGTAATTATAAGGCTTTAATGTACGTAACTATGTCCTGGAGAAAACATTTGAGATGAGATTCGATTTTTTATTCGTGTTTTCAGAGACGGACTCGTCTCGTGTTTAGTTTCTGGCAGACATTAGCAGCAGAGCTAAACACTCGGTCCATATTGCCAGGTTGACTCAGCGGTCACGCGGCGCGTCAGCAGTGGATGACGCGTTACGCCGGCGGGGATGTAGGTGCGACCTATACAACACCGGTGCGACCTATTTATGGATTTTTCCAATTTTGGGGCAATAATTGGACACTGCGACCTAGGGGTGGGCCATATCATATCGTTTACAATAATACCGGTAAAAATAGCTTGCCCGGGCAAAAAAAAGATATCATGATATGCTAATTTCATGACGTGATACGTAAGGACGCCCCGCCCCCCAACCGAGCGCTTCAAACTGAACTGCGCACCTCTCTTCCACCAGTCTGTACTGGTGCTAAAATGATAAAAACAAACCGCGCGTCGTGTCAGCTTCTGTCCCCTGGCTGCTCTGAACAGCAGGTAGAGGATCAAATGCCCCCACCCGCCCCCCACCCCACTGAGCAGTCGCGCTGCGGGCTGGTCTCCCCTCGCTCTGCAAACTGTCTCTACAAACACGCGCGGCTCTCCACGAACCAAGACAAAACCACAGTGAGTGAAGTTATTTTCAAGTTGGAAGTTGGATATTCGAGCTCCGTGTCTTCAGCGGTGCGTTGCTCTCGTCAGTCCACTTCATGGAGTCTGATTTCGGGCAGCCGCGCTGAGTCTGCCCCTATTCAGAGACGTCATGGTTCACTTAGGGACCGTCAACAAATTTTCGACCGTGTCACTCTTTAGAAACAAAGAATAATATATTTTACATGGAGAGTGATTTAGGAAACTACACCTGAACTTTAGTTTTTGTGGTGGTTTTTGTTTATCAATCAATCAATCAATCTTTATTTATAGAGCCCTTTTCAGCAGCCAGAAGGTGCACAAAGTGCTGAACAATACAGAAATAAAACAAACAATAAAAAATAACAATAAAAAACAGCCAGTTAAAAATTAAAAACAATTTAGACCTAACAAGAATGTCAAAGAACTACTAGGTATTAAAAGCCTAAAGATAGTCCATTATATTTTGTGCAGACTTTTTCAATCTAAATAACAGATCTTTTTTATTTTTTATTTTTATACTGACTGAATACTTTACTAAATAAAGTAATTTCAGTCAAATTAACCCTTGTTGTTTAATTTTTTTTATAATACTGCAAAGCAACATGTTAAATTAATTTTGTCAAATAAATAAATTTGATTTCTTTTTTTTTTTGGGTTATATCACGAAATTTATCGTTATCGTGATATCGCTCTGAAATATCACGATATAATTTTTGAGCCATATCGCACACCCCTACTGCGACCTATATTCCGGTGCGACCTATAATTCGGAAAATACGGTTCGCATTCTTACAAATGCTAAAACATCCATTCCGCACCACCAGAGGGCAAGAACGCTCACATTAACATTATATTAAAATACAAGGAAAGAACATATTCAGCTTTGTTAAAGTTTATCCTCAACTGTTTTATCATTTTATTTTTTATTTTTTTTCTTCTTTTGGCTGCTCCCTTCTTCAGGTCACCACAGTGAACCAACTCGTACAAAGACCTGCCGATGGATTTTACACTGGATGCCCTTCCTGATGCAACCACAGACCCCTGAGCTATCACAGCCCTCTGTGTGGAGCAGAGAGCTGCTATCTGGGGCACCTGGGGAGAAGATGGTGGGGGCTACGGGGCTTGCTCATGGGCCCAGAGTGGGGCAAATAAGGATAGAGGCAGGTGTGAGTGTTTCACCTTTCCCACCTACATTTTGATGTCAGTGTGGCGAACTTCTGATCAGAGGCTCCCCTCGTCTAACCTCTGTGCCACCACTGCCCGTTTTATCTTTTTACTGTACAGGTAGTCCCCGAATTACGAGCGCTCTGATCTGCGAGGTTCCAGACTTACGAGCTGCACATTTTTGGAAAAAACGAAAAAAATACCGAGTTTTCATGTGTTTTTTCACTTCAGTTAGCAAGTTAAGCATATAAACACACGTTTCCGATCATTTTTATGCACTCAAAAGTAGTTTTTAGATGAAAATAGAGTGTTTTTAGGTGCGCTGGCGAAAACCGTTCCAATTTACGAGCGGATTTCCGGGTTTACGAGAGAAATGGCGGCCGTTCCAAATTACGAGATTTCCGGTTTACGAGCGCCTCGTTGTAACGGATCTCGCTCGTAAATCGGGGAATACCTGTATATGGCTAAAAATTACTTCTGAAATAGAGTAGTATGTTTCATTGGGCTGCAGCTGTTTAAGGCTAGCTGGTGACTCAAAATTGTGAGAAAATTTGGAAAGTTTCAGTGTTTTGAAACCTGGTGACCAGAGATCCATATGGCCTCGCTTTGAGCAGACAGTTTTTGAAAATCATGGCTTATTTTTCTGTCCATGGCTTGCGGCTGCCTTCTTGGCCTTGCACCATATTTGCTGTGTACCTCTCTCTACATCATGTCTGGCTTGGCTCAATTCTTATAACTTTGGCAGCTGACCCCAGAATTATGATTTAATTTACTGGAGTAGACTTTGGAAGAAGACAGGCAAAATTAAACCAGTGTAATGTTTACATTTTAAGAATGTTTAGTTTTTTTTTTACCTGGTCATTTGCCTCCTATCTTTTCTGTCAGAGAGCTACCATAACTTTAATGCTCTTCAGCCAAGTTGGAGATGCTCACTACAAAATTCAGGCGGTTTCAAAGGGGACTCGAGATAAATTCTGTTAAAAAATTCAGAAATGCGCACCTCTGAAACTCATGCACGGAAAACTGTGAGTCCCAGTGCGGACACTCTGGAGACTCCCTCATGAATGCTGCCACGGCCCAGTAAGATACCACTTTTATGAATATTTTCAGCAAAAATCAAAGTTTAATGATAACAGCATCAGGAAGAAGTGAAACAGACGCAGAACAAAAGTGGAAAATCATCTTTAGTGTGTTGTTTTGGTTTTTTGCTGCCTCATTGTTTCTAAGAAGCTCCTTTTTCCAGATCACACAGATCCACTTGACTTTTTGTTGTTTTTTCCTAATGAAAACTCAAATTGTGTGTAGGCGAGAGATGCAGCAGGAAATTTCAGTATTAAAGATATCTGGATTAGTGCAGACGTCGCCTAATTAATCTGACACACGTTAAACGGTTGAGGGGAATCAGAGCGTTTGTGTCACTAATTAAATAAGTATTATTGTAAACAGAAGTATGGCTTTCTTTAGATGCGTTTTCACAGCATCTGAGCCAAATAAAGGAGAAAACACTTGAGTTGAATATTCTGTTCTCTGCACACCATTTATAACTGCTCCAATCCACAAACATTATGTTGAAAACAACATGTCAGCTGCTGTTTTAACTTATTTCTCAAAGTGGCAGCTCCATAAGAACAAAGAGTTACAAAATGACCTGCAGCTTATCTCACGTTCAGTGGTAATGAAAAGGCATCTTCAGCTGAAGCAAAAGACATTTACTGGACACTGAAATCTATGGAATTAAGTGACAATCATTTTTATCATTTATATTATTTTATTAACTTATTATCAATATTAATCAATTCACTAATTATTGTTCAATAATTGTTTAACAGTTCTGAAAACAGTATTTCAGCTTACTCTGATGCATGCTCAATAATCCAGGTAGAAAAATCTAAAAAAGGACGAAAGACGAAACGTTTCTACATTTATTTTTGCTTTGTTTTGTTTTATTTTTTGAATGTCCAGAGGACCAGACTTAGCTTTTTTAGAGTATTTCAGCTTCTTTTACGTTCTAATTTGCTCACCAGAATGCACGTGGCACGTTATCACTTCTCATGACAACATATGTAAAACCTCCATCTTCATGTATTTTTGTAGCCTACTTTGTCCTTTAATTTCCCACTACTATCTGATTTGGAGCCTTTAAAAAGAAGCATTTCTATATGAATGTGATCTAAATCTAAAGGTTTACATTCCTGGAGCCACTGATGCTGTCCATCTCATGTTTGACAAGAGCCAGTGATCAGAAGGGCACCGTTTGATTTATAGTTAAATGAAAGAAACTTCTTTGTCTTGGAAGCTTTTAAGCATCACGCCGTGTTTGTTACGTCACCAGCGGTTTGACTTGTGCATAAAAACTACTACAGTACTTTGAATTTAATGTAATGAGGTCATGTAGGTTTACATAACCCTGCCATTTTAAAAAGTAGGATTTTAAAAAGTGCAAAACGGTGTTATGCAAAACATGAAAACAGCTAAAGTTAATTTAATTTATGGTGGGAAACATGTTTTTTATTGCTGTAGATTTACTACTGCAGCAGGTTAAACATGCTGCTGCTCAACTCTATTTAAAAATAACAAATATGGCTAAAGGACAGGAAATCAA
>JBBPBX010011644.1:23271-38536 GCA_038048925.1 Garcialebias charrua | reverse complement strand
AAAGACGAAACGTTTCTACATTTATTTTTGCTTTGTTTTGTTTTATTTTTTGAATGTCCAGAGGACCAGACTTAGCTTTTTTAGAGTATTTCAGCTTCTTTTACGTTCTAATTTGCTCACCAGAATGCACGTGGCACGTTATCACTTCTCATGACAACATATGTAAAACCTCCATCTTCATGTATTTTTGTAGCCTACTTTGTCCTTTAATTTCCCACTACTATCTGATTTGGAGCCTTTAAAAAGAAGCATTTCTATATGAATGTGATCTAAATCTAAAGGTTTACATTCCTGGAGCCACTGATGCTGTCCATCTCATGTTTGACAAGAGCCAGTGATCAGAAGGGCACCGTTTGATTTATAGTTAAATGAAAGAAACTTCTTTGTCTTGGAAGCTTTTAAGCATCACGCCGTGTTTGTTACGTCACCAGCGGTTTGACTTGTGCATAAAAACTACTACAGTACTTTGAATTTAATGTAATGAGGTCATGTAGGTTTACATAACCCTGCCATTTTAAAAAGTAGGATTTTAAAAAGTGCAAAACGGTGTTATGCAAAACATGAAAACAGCTAAAGTTAATTTAATTTATGGTGGGAAACATGTTTTTTATTGCTGTAGATTTACTACTGCAGCAGGTTAAACATGCTGCTGCTCAACTCTATTTAAAAATAACAAATATGGCTAAAGGACAGGAAATCAACACTTGGTATTTATTTATTTATATTTATTATCTGCCTGAATATGGAGGGAGTGATGGTGCAGAGGTTAGAGAAGGTGGGCCTGTGATGGGAAGGTCACCGGTTCGACTCCCCCCAGACCGACAACATCAAAATGTGGGTGGAAAAGCTGAAACACCCACACCTGCCTCCCATCCCACTCTAGCCCCCACCATCTGCTCCCCCATGCACCCTAGATAGCAGCTCTCTGCTCCACACAGAGGGATGTGGTAGCTCGGTTGTCTACGGTTGTGTCAGAAAGGACATCTGGCATAAAAACAATCACCAAGTCTTCGTACGAGTTAATTCGCTGTGGCGACCCCTGAAGAAAGGACCAGCCGAAAGAAGAAAACATCAAATCTACCTGAAACCCTAGCAGTCATAAAGTACCGTATTCGTCGGTGTATAATACGTTTTTTTTTTGCTAATTTGAATGTCCTGCGTATTAAACACCGAAGAGTATTATTTATGGATTTTTTCCCATATTTTTAGACCCATTTTTTGCTCTGATTCGCCATTTTACATTTTGGGCAAAAATGGTGCAGTACCAGTTTCGGCCGCTATGGGCGCTACGGGCAGCAGCAGAGGACTCGGAGAGCGAAGAGGAAGAGGGCCACTTCCAGACGTTTCTAGCTCATGTGTCCGAAAAAAGCCTTCTCTGGTCGGACTGACTCTGTCGCTGCCCGCCCCTGCTATGGATGTAGCTGTTAGCAAGATACCGTAACTCATAAACCACACCGCGGATTTTTAAATCCAGCTGATTTCACATTTGGTTGAGCTCAAGGGACTGTCTGCTATAAAGTCAGGTAAGAAATATATTTTTTAAGCGTTTATTTAGCTAATTTAAAGAAACAAAGCGTCCGGTCCGAACCGCCTGCCTAAAATTCGGCGAACTTTTTTTTAAAAATCCAGCTGATTTGAACATTTCGTTAAGCTCAGGAGCACGTCTTCTATAAAGTCAGCTAAGAAATATATATTTTTAAGCGTTTATTTAGCTAAATTTAAAGAAACAAAGCGTCCGGTCCGAACCGCCTGCCTAAAATTCGGCAAACTTTTTTTTTTAAATCCAGCTGATTTGAACATTTCGTTAAGCTCAGGAGCACGTCTGCTATAAAGTCAGCTAAGAAATATATTTTTTCTCGCAAAGAAATAATTGTTTTACCGTGTTTCCTTGTGAAGATCTTCGTACTCGCTTGCTTCTGTCGCCGCCATCTTGATTAGGGCAAATGAGGCGCTGACGCGTCACGTGGCGATGACGCGTATTAAACACCGAAGCGTATTATTTACGTTTTTTTCTTGTTTATTGTTAATAATTGGACAAAGCGTATTAAACACCGGTGCATATTTTACAATGGCGAATACGGTAATTATTTTGTCAAATGCACAGTGAGAACAGAGCCCTTGAATGAAAGTGTTAGTTTAACTAGGCTGCACAGAGCATTAAAGTGTAGCTCTGTGCTTCAGCTCAGGTCCGTACGCTGCGTCAGGCCACATCACAGCCAAACAACACCAACAACATGGATAAGAAGAAAATCTGAAGAACTACAACACAGAACCAGTTCCAGTGTACCTCTTGTTGATGGGCTTCTCGTGCTTCTCGTAGGGTTTGACGAACCACTTGCCGATGCGAACAAAGCCGCGGTTCATGAGGCAGCGCTCCAGCAAGTTGTGGATGGCTTTGAACAGCAGAGTGCGACACTCGTAGGAAAGGCCGTTCTCCCACTGTCCATCATCCTCGGCTAGAAAACAGAAAGAGACGGGTTCAGATGTGTGAGCAGAGAGGAGAGCTTTGAAGGTTTTCAGCCCCACTTTTAAAACACACCACTGAGAAGTGAGACTAGCCAAACAACGTTAAGGCTCGGAGAGCTCCAAAACTGTAGGAGCAGTGAGGAAAAGGCTGCTGCTGTGAGGAGAAGCACGGCCTTGCACTTGATCAGATGCTACTAATGAGGCTATTCATCAGTGTTTACAAGACGACATACGGGAGCGCCAACTGTCATCTGAAGCCTATTGTCACATTTGTATTGTAGCAAGATGTAATACGAGTTTACAACCCAGCATCATCCTGTTTAGATTAAAAAGTCACACATGAAAAAGATTAAATTAGTTGAATTTCTCCACCAATGCACAACTACCAGTTTGTTTAATTTATAAACACCAAAAAATCAATTATATGCCTATATTTGAAGCATGTTTCCATAAATAACAGAGTATTTGGTTAACACAGCTGTGAATAGTCAGCATAACAATTACCACAAATGTTATGAATTTATCTTAACGCTCATTTCTTAAACCTTTCAACAGGAATAACAGGTTTTTCTCCCAAACTTTACAATGTTTTGCATCTGTCAAGTTCCAGTCAGCTGTCTGAGCTACTGTTTTAAACTTTCATGGTAGAAAGATCTAATTTCTCCACCAGCTCTGCTCCTTTTTCTCCTGGTGCTTTGTGGTTTTAGGAAATTGTATTTTTGGTAAAATCCTTACAGAAAACATCTTAACCTCGTTTTGCCACGGTTTTGTTTACCTACTATACCTTAGTGTGGAAACAGATCTAAATGGGGGAATATACAGGTCCTTCTAAAAAACTTAGCATATTGTGATAAAGGTAATTATTTTCCATAATGTAATGATAAAAATTAAACTTTCATATATATATTTCAGGTCTTTTATTGTTTTAATACTGATGATTTTGGCATACAGCTCATGAAAATCCAAAATTCACGTCTCAAAAAATTAGCATATTTCATCCGACCAATAAAAGAAAAGTGTTTTTAATACAAAAAAGTCAACCTTCAAATAATTATGTTCAGTTATGCACTCAATACTTGGTCGGGAATCCTTTTGCAGAAACGACTGCTTCAATGCGGCGTGGCATGGAGGCAATCAGCCTGTGGCACTGCTGAGGTGTTATGGAGGCATGGATTGTAAGGCCAATTGAGGCTCCAGCATAGTAAGAACAGTTCTAAACAATTTGAAATTAGAAAAAAAAGCTATTTATTAATAGATTATAGTAGGTCGTGTTTTAGACTGATTATTGCTAGAGAATCTATTCTGACCCAAAGTGCAGCCGTGACTGGATCTGAATGAGGCATTACAGCAGTCGCTCCCCTCTCTTCCAGGTACTGCGTACCAGCGCAGAATCTTTTAATGGTACGCAGGACCAGACCGGACTGACTTACTTTGGTTGCGACGTTACGTTCTGTTATCTGTATTGTTCTGTTGGTACAGAACCATGTGCGAGTGAAAGGGGGTGGACGTGACAGCGGTAACAAAAACACAAATTTAGCAATGAGTCACGTTATTGCTTGAATTTGAATCAGTACATTTTGCAGCCAATAAAAACAAAGATGTTGACAAATAAACTGGACATTATTCTGGCAATTTAGTGATATTTCCACAGTTGTGGTCTTGACTGGTCTTGGAAAAAAAATCCCTAGTCCTCAATGTCCGAGACAAAACTGAGACCAAATGCGGTCAAGTCCAAGACAAGACCAAGACAATCAAAAAGTGGTCTCAAGACTAAGACCAGTCTTGAGTACTACAACACTAGTTTAGAGTCCAACACAAGGTCATCTTCAGGTCTCTCTTGTAAATGAGTCCTTGTGACTCATTGGGACTAACCTGTTTAAATAAAGGTTGAATGAATGAATGAATCTGTCAGACAGCTGAATCTTTGGTTATTCAACGAGACAATGAGCCTAAACACAGCAGGAACTCTACAGCTGGATCAAGAGAGTCCAGTTCCAAGTCCAATTTGTTACTCAACTGCCGCCTCTGCTCCTGTCAACCTGGACTCTCTTCAGCCATATCTTAAGCAGTCTGGTAAAAATCTTGGGATGGTTTGAGACTCTGATTTCAAGTTTGACAAACAAATCAATTCTGTTCTGCAAAAAAGCTTCTTCCAACTAAGACAGGTAGCTAAGCTCAAGCCAGTGTTGTCCAGACCTGACCTTGAGAAGCTGGTCCATGCCTTTATCACGACCCGTTTGGACTATTGTAATGCGCTATATGCTGGGGTCAGCCAGTCCTCCATCTTACGTCTCCAGCTCGTCCAGAATGCCGCTGCTCGACTCTTAACCGGAACTCGCAGGTCTGAACACATCACACCTGTTCTGTCCTCCCTTCACTGGCTCCCTGTGCGGTTCAGAATAGTCTTTAAGATTCTTCTGTTGACCTTCAAATGCCTAAATGGCCTCGCACCCCTTTACCTCGCCAAGCTACTGGAACCATACGCTCCCTCCCGGGCCCTGAGATCATCCGATCAGCTGCTTTTGGCTGTTCCTAAAACCAGACTGAAGCTCAGAGGAGATCGAGCATTTTCAGACATGGGCCCCAAACTCTGGAACAACCTGCCCCCAACATCAGCCAGGCCACCTCCCTTCCTCAGTTCAAATCTCTGCTAAAAACTCATCTGTTCTCGCAGACATTTCTCACAGTGAGTTGATTTAGTGTTTTCATTTGTTTTTTGTTCTGTGCTTCTACGTTTTAAAGGATTTTATTAATTCTTCAGTATTACCATTAGTGTTTGTTTTTTTTATTATTCAATTGACTCTCATTGTTGTTGTTGTTAAGAACTTTGATAACGGTTTCTGTTTTAAATGTGCTCTACAAATAAAGTTGACTTGACTCGACATAAAACGTTTAAATGACACATGAATGTGAAGAAGACGAAGGAGATGATTGTGGACTTCAGAAGGAACAAACACACCCACACCCCACTGTATATAGGTGGATCTGCGGTGGAGGTGGTCTCCAGCTACAAATACCTGGGTGTACACTTGAATGATAACCTCAGCTGGAGCAATAACACCACCAGCCTGATCAAGAAAGGTCATCAGAGACTCTACTTCCTCAGACGGCTGAGACGAGCCGGTCTGAGAAGCCCAGTCCTCACCTCGTTCTACAGGTGTGCAGTGGAGAGCGTCCTGTGCTCCAGTATCAATGTGTGGCATGGAGGCTGCACAGTTGCAGAGAGAAAAGCTCTGCAGAGAGTGGTGAAGGCTGCACAGAAGTCTGTGGGAGTCAGTCTCCCCACCATCACAGACATTTACACCTCCAGATGCAGAAAAAGAGCCACCTGCATCATGAAAGACCTCACTCACCCAGCACACTCACTCTTTGCACCACTCCCCTCGGGACGGAGGTTGAGGAGCATCAAATGTAGAACCACTAGACTGAGAAACAGCTTCTACCCTGAGGCTGTCAGACTCATGAATAAATAAATAATAAGAATAAACACTGCAAAAGGTCACATCATACTGATACTGTACTGATCTGTTTCTTGTTGCTGCGTTCATCTGTGACCATCTGCTCATGTTCGTGCTGCTGTTTATAATGATGTTTTTCTACTACATTAGGGCTTAGTGTATTACTAGCTGATGTGATGTCTCTCTTAGTTAATCCTAGATGTTATTATTGTATTTCTCTTGCATTTGTTGTTGGATGTAACTGGGACCCTGTGTACATAATCTCGTTTTCAACACATGTACTACATGCGGTGCAAATGACAATAAATTCTCTCTGACTCTCTGACTCTGACTCTTAAAAAAGAAATGTTGCTTTGGAGGAGGTGGGGCTTGGAAAAACAGGAACAGAATGGATTTTAATCTCTATTGTTCAACAAAGATTGCATTTACTTGTTTAAAACCTGATAAGGATAACTTGATTATCATAGTTTTATGTCCTGAATAAGACAAAAAGCCTCAGAACTGAAAGCTGACGTGCACCAAAAAGATCTTCATTGTTACACATGGACACATTAGAATCATACCAAAACTTTAAAGGTATTGTGACATGTTGTAAATTTGCATATTTGTAAGAACATATATATCTTAGATCATTGAGTTTTTTTTTTCGTTTTTGCAAAATGAATTACCGTATAAATATATTAAAATTTCATTCAAAATTATGGTAATTTTTTCTCTGGGATACGCCCCTAAAATTCCGCGCATTTCCGCAATACGTCATCAGTGACGTGCCATCGGGAAGAAGGCAGAGCCTTGCTCGTTTGTTTGGTGTGTTAACTGCTTGCCATACAGATTATTTTTCTGAAAGATTGCCTCTTTTTTTTGTGTAACTTGAAAAATGCCGTCTCGTTGTAACACATTTGGATGTTCTAATATCAGCAGTGAACAAGTGAGCCTTCACAAATTCCCAAAAGATGAGAAACTTTGCCTAGAATGGAAGTACAGAGAACTTGTGACCGATGGGTTCCCACTGAGAGTCCTATGTTTGCAGCGACCATCTTACTGCCGATCAGGTAACATCTGTAATTTCTTTTTATTCATGGAGGGTTTATTAATGAGAGTTTTGGATGATTTACTGTTTAAAAAAGATATATCTCAGACGTGACCTGGACTATCTGCCGACAGCTGCTAACAGACATTAGCATAGATCCCGAGTCAACACGAAGCGCTATTTATGTATTTTTAAATTATGTTGGCGCGATCAGGTAACATCTGTAGTTTCTTTTTATTCGGGGAGAGTCTATTAATGAGAGTTTTGGATGATTTACTGTTTAAAAAAGATAGGGGCCAAGATGGTGTAGTGGCAGGGCTTCCGACTTGGAACCCGAAGGACGCGGGTTCGCGCCCCGGCCACTACACACCTTGGGGTGTCTATAGCCGTTTTCGCATTGGCCAGCCCTCAATGGCCCGGGCCGCCCCTGGGTGGCTCTGGGCCACCCGCGTTCATTACGCATTTGCCGCAGAGCCGCCTTGAAGTGGGTGGGCAGTTCTCTGGAAGTGGGTGGGGTGCTCTCTTCACGTGGGTGGAGTGTTCGTGTTTTAAGAGAGGAGACTCCGCTAAAAAAAAATTGTTAGCTGGATATATATATATTAGTGTTTCTGAGTTAAATTTTTGTTAATAACTGATCACAAATCAGCTTATGTTACAACGTAAATAACACGAAGCGCACACCCATTTCCGCCTTTCCGCGCGACCTGAATGTCATTAAACAATAACTAATATTGTCTAACTGTTGCGCGCAGCCAGGGTTTTAAAATATAACTAATAATCTCTAACTTCTACGTGCAGCTAAAATGTTAAGAGGAGTGATTCCTATATGGGTAAGGTGGACACCTGAAAATCCAGTCCGCTGTATAGCTCAAAGCGTTAATGCACTGTCGTTTTGACCCGGCGAAGCGGGTTCGCTTCCCGCCTGGGACAAAGTTATTTTACTTTTTTTTTCTTTATTCACATTTTCTTTTAAATAAAAAGGAGTTTGTTTGGTTAACAAACTCCTTTTTATTTACTCCAAAAAAAAAAAAGTAAAATAACTTTGTCCCAGGCGGGAAGCGAACCCGCTTCGCCGGGTCAAAACGACAGTGCATTAACGCTTTGAGCTATACAGCGGACTGGATTTTCAGGTGTCCACCTTACCCATATAGGAATCACTCCTCTTAACATTTTAGCTGCACGTAGAAGTTAGAGATTATTAGTTATATTTTAAAACCCTGGCTGCGCGCAACAGTTAGACAATATTAGTTATTGTTTTAGTTATTGTTTAATGACATTCAAGTCGCGCTGAAAGGCGGAAATGGGTCCGCGCTTCGTTGTTATTTACGTTGTAACATAAGCTGATTTGTGATCAGTTATTAACAAAAATTTAACTCAGAAAAACTAATTCAGCTAACAATTGTTTTAGGGGTTTCTCGTTTCTGTAGTTAAATTTGAATGAAATTCAACCCTCGCGCTGAGGTTGTTTGAATGAGTCCCGCCCCTGCTGCAAACAACGAATCAAATGTGAGCAGTACATGACGTGAAACTGGGTCCGTGGGGCTCGGCCCGATAGAACCACGGTGGACATGGTTCCAGAACAAGGGTGGATCCCGGGCGGAAAAGGTAAATGCGAATACGCCGAACCCGGGTTAGAAGCTGGGAGAGCCGGGGAGGGCTGGCCAATGCGAAAACGGCTTATGAGTGCACACCTAATTCTCCAGCTCCCCGGGCGCTTTCTATGGCTGCTCACTGCACCACCTGGTGGTGGTTGGGTTAAATGCAAAGACGAATTTTGTCTGTGTATGGGAAACATACACAAATGACAAAAAAGGACATTATTATTATTATATATCTCAGACGTGACCTGGACTATCTGCCGACAGCTGCTAACAGACATTAGCATAGATCCCGAGTCAACACGAAGCACTATTTATGTATTTTTAGATTATGTTGGCGCGATCAGGTAACATCTGTAGTTTCTTTTTATTCGGGGAGAGTGTATTAATGATAGTTTTGGATGATTTACTGTTTAAAAAAGATATATCTCAGACGTGACCTGGACTATCTGCCGACAGCTGCTAACAGACATTAGCATAGATCCGAGTCAACACAAAGCGCTATTTATGTATTTTTAAATTATGTTGGTACGATCAGGTAACATCTGTAGTTTCTTTTTATTCGAGGAGAGTCTATTAATGAGAGTTTTGGATGATTTACTGTTTAAAAAAGATATATCTCAGACGTGACCTGGACTGTCTGTCGATAGCTGCTAACACACATTAACATAGATCCCCGAGTCAACACGAAGCGCTATTTATGTATTTTTAAATTATGTCGGCGCGATCAGGTAACATCTGTAGTTTCTTTTTATTTGGAGAGAGTCTATTACAGGTAGTCCCCGACTTACGAGCGAGATCTGTTACAACGAGTTGCTCGTAACACGGAAATCTCGTAATTCGGAACGACCGCCACGTGTCTCGTAAGTCCGGAATTTCGCTCGTAAATTGGAACGGTTTTGCTAGCGCGACTACAAACACTCGTTTTTCATCGAAAAACTGCTTACGAGTGCATAAAAATGATCGGAAACGTGTGTCCACATGTTTAGCTAACGAACTGTGGTGAAAAAACACAGAAAAACTCTGTATTTTTTGCGTTTTTTCAAAAAATTCGCCAGCTCGTAAGTCCGGAACCTCGTAGGTCAGAGCGCTCGTAAGTCGGGGACTACCTGTAATGAGAGTTTTGGATGATTTACTGTTTAAAAAAGATATATCTCAGACGTGACCTGGACTGTCTGCCGATAGCTGCTAACATACACTAGCCTAGATACCCGAGTCAACACGTAACGCTATTTATGCATTTTTAATGAGAGTTTTGGATGATTTACAGTCTTAAAATGATATATCTCAGACGCGATTGGACATGCTCCGCCATTATTATTTAAATGCGCGTTGGAGCGTGCCTTCCCGTACGTTTTGCGGAAATGCGCGGATTTTTAGTGCCGTGTCCCAGAGAAAAAACTACCATAACTTGGAATGAAATTTTAATATAATTATAATTAATTTTGCAAAAACGAACAGAGCTGAATAATATAAGATATATATGTTCTGACAAATATGCAAATTTACAACATCATGTCACAATACCTTTAAAGCTCCTGTTGCATCAAATGTTTGTAAGAAATATGAATGCATTTTTGGAAAGATAACATTAATAATACATTGCAAAAAAAATTAATAAATTAGATATTTATACAGTATGTGCAGTAACAGGAAGTGAAGACAAAGGGGAACGCCTGCATGTGAACAGAGCATGGCAAGAATGGCTGACAGCACAGACAGTAGAGAAGAATCTGATGTCTCTTTAGATTTGTGTGAGTCCATCAGAGAGAAAAAGAGTCAGAGGTCAAACAAAGCAAGGGGTTCCCTTTGATGTCACTTCCTGTTTCACTTGGGTTGCACCAAGTTCAAAAGAAGACGTGAGTTATGTGACAAAAATGGTTATAATTGTGTGCATTATGCCAAATTTCTTAAATATTAAAATGATTTCTTCCACTTTTTGTATTTGTAGCGCATGCATGTAGGCGCTTTAAGCAAAGCGAAGACACCTACACTCTCCACAGTGGGATCAACCCGAGCCCGCTTCTTCCGTGGCACCTGTGGAGTTTCTCCGCTGCTGGTTCCTTCACCCGGCCCTGGGGCTGAACAACACACTCATGAGAGGAAATACATGATGTGGAGCCAACGACACGGTCAAAACAAAGTCATTTAAAGAGAAAACAGCAGCATACAGTATATGGTCTGCTGTACTTCAGACAGTTCTCTGATGATGCCCACAGGTTTGCTGCACCTCCGAGTCGTTTAAATAATCGTGAGACATTTTAATATACTAGACTACAAGCTTTGGGGAGTTTTTCTCATGAAGCAGAATATAGTTCTCCGTGAGGAAACATTGATCCAGGTTTTCAGTGTCAGAAATCACCAAAAAAATGTGCTGAAAAGTTCATCTGTTGTGAAGGAAATATAATTTAAGAAAAGAGATAAAAGAGGGACTTTCTGAATAATCAACCCTCGCAGAAAATAAAAAGTATGAAAATAAATTTGCACATAAGCAGGGAGAACGTCTTTTTTTTTTTACTCCAGTCTGAGATTTGCCTTCTGACTTTCTCGTACAGCCATCATACAAATATAGTTTTACCTGTGAGGGAATCTTAAAAACAATCTGCTCTTTACAAAAATCTAAAATTATTCAAATATAACCTCGAGTGTTTTGAACACCCAACAAATCCCACCATGTACTTATTAAATCAAACAAAGTCATGGTGGAGATTCATTAAATACTCAGCAGCTCATAGAAACGCTCTCAGCAGCAATAACTTGAGTGGGCAGTTCCTGTAGAACTATTGGTCTCATATTGTAGAGGGATTCTGGCCCACTCTGCTTCACATTGTTTGGTTTCATTGAGGTTTGCACACCTTTACTTATGAGTAGCTCTCACAAGAGTACTGTTGCTGTTAAACAGGCTTTAACCATCATCCTCCCACCACCGTGCTGACAGCTGCTATGAGGCTGACAGTGCTGTGCATTACTGTCAAACATCTCGACTTCAGGTTTATTGTAAAGTCGTGCAGATGACATCATGTTTTGTTTTTATAAAAGAGGCAGCTTTCTCCTGGGGGCCCATTAAAACAAGTTCAGCCTGTTTCCAACTACCCAGACCTGAACTTTAACCTTTAACCCATTAACTGAGGCCTGTATAATCTTGAGACGAAGCTCTTGAGTATTTGTTATTTCTCTGAGCACTGCATGGTCTGACCTTTGGGTGAATTTGCCTGGACATCCACTCCCTGGAAGATTGTCAGACATCTTAAAAGTTTTCACAATTGTGAATAATTGTCTTCAGAGTACCGGTATAATGATGAACTCAGAGTTGTTTGGAAATTACATCGAAGCCTTCCAAGATTGATGAGCACAGTCATTGCTGATGTCGTTCCTGCTTGTCATTGTGCTAACACACACACACACACACCTGTATCTCCATTGAAGCAAACTGCTGCTTTTACAGAGGTGGTCACACTGATGGTGACCAGACAATCAAATGCATTTGATCAGCAGAACGTGGCTGATCCTTTCCTCCTAAATCCTGTAGAAGCAGGAAGAGGGTTTATCCTCATTTAATTACATAGTGGAACCTGTTGCGTTGCTGTACACTCGAGGTTAGACTAAAATAATTTTAGAATCTGATAAAGACCTGATCATTTTTATGATGTCCCGATACCTAAAGACGAAAAACTGATGTTTTAAACACGACTGCATGTTTCCTCGTGACGGATAAGACAGAAAAAGTAAAAGCTTATGAGGCCTAGAACAGGGAAGACAACTCTGTAATCTGTAATAAGCTTTAAAAAATAGAGAATAGTGTATCAGACCCATCAAATGTTGTTAAAATATGTTTGTAAATTAAAAAATATTTTTTAAATTAAATAAACACTTCAATATAAAAACCTTTGTATTCAGCATTTTAGAGCCTGGGGGCAGAAAATTAACTGAACATTCTTAATATTTGTTCCTGTTTTGTTGACGAGTGTCTTTAGAACAACATAGAAATATGAGAATGCTACAATAGCATTTTTTTTAATAAATATATAATGTACATTTAAAAAATGCTGTGAAAAATAATAGCATGTTAAATAACATTCAAGTTTATTTTATTAGTACTTTCACTACACCAGTCATTCAGTTTATATCAATGATGTTATTGATATATTATTAACTTATATTGTGTGTGTACGTATGATGTAACGTAATGTGCCAAAAATTGTCAGGGTTGATGTAACAAGTTCATCAACAGTTTTTTTTTGTTTTTTTTTACTGTAAGTGCACGTTATCGTTACATGTTTTAGCCCTTAAACAGCCCTTAAACAGCTGATTTATATATTCAAATTGGTCTCAATAATGGTGATAAAACAGGACAAACATGTAATGGTAAAATAGTTTACTTACTTTTCAGTTTGGCCTTTTTAACTTTCCTAGAAAGAAAAAGAACAATATTCCAAATGACATTTTGAAAGCAGATACAGTAAATATTTTCAGGTTTATTTCATTCAACCTTTAGTTATACAGGTTAGTCTCATCGAGTCACGAGGACTCATTTTCACGAGAGACCAGTTTTAAATAAACATAAATGAGATTCACACAACAATAAAAATTCCCATCAAAGCATATGAAAAGCAGATAAAAGAAGTGATATAAAACAACATAAAAAATGAAACAAATATGATACGAGAACTGCAGTTATAGCTGACAAAAAAATTTAATCAATTTTTTTAATTAAATTTTTTTTTTTAAATCTGTAATTTTATGCAAAAAAACTTGTTTAAAAAAATTGCATAAAATCCATGTAAATGAAAAAAAAACTATTTGTACAACTGGAAATTGGTCAAAACATCTAATATCATCAAACAATCATCTTACAGACAGTTTAGGTAATTCATGAGAACATTTTAAATGGAGTTTTAAAAAAAAGTAACAAACTGGATTTTACCACATTTTCTGATCTTCTTTGTGTAAATTATGATGAGGCATTGAGACCTACTGGTAATAATGAAGGTCCATTAAACAAACTTCCCAAAGCATACAAACATTCAAGAACCCCATGACGTCTATCAGTTTGATTAAACAGAGGAGGAAAAACAAAAAGGCTGAAAAACTTACAGATCAACATTTTTCTGCTGCATAGCAGCAATCTTCTTGCTTGGTGGTAAACCCCTCATCTTTCCCTCAACATAGTGATCCCTGCAAAAGAAGCAACACGAGTGAGAATCAACACATAAAACCTCCCAGCTTTAACGGGTTCACTGTACAGTCAAAAAATTATACTAATGAAGGAGCAAATCAGTCCTTTCAGGAAGTTGCAATCGCAGATTTGAAATCACAATTTTGTTGTGCACGAGTCTACAAAGAACAAAGTCTGTTGTATTCTATTCCATCCCAGTTGTTACACAGATTCAACCAGTACTGTACTCACACATTTTACTCAGACTTGCAATTTTGACAATTTCTGCAAATGTGCCCCATCACCTTAGCTGGTTTCACCTCCTGAAATCTGAGGCTGCAAGATGAAAACACGTCCAGTGCCAGAAGTTCACATTTGCCAGCAATCACTACTGTGAAAATGTGTCCAAATCAAGTCCCTGAAGCACGACATGAAAGTGGTATGAAACTGTTCTGCAGCACATGCAACTCCGTGGTGGAACGTAGCCAAAAATGTCACCCGACCAACAATTTGACAGCACAGGACGTGTCGAGAGCAGCTGTGAGGACGAGTCTGCTGCATCAAAGATGCATTTGCTGAAAACTTTGATTAAAACATTTGCATAATTATGGAAACTGTTAGAGAAATATAAAACTTCCTTTAGACCCAAAGCAAATTAATATTGGGGTTGAGGTGAGTGTGATGTGGGCAGTGAAATCATGTCCACAGCCTTGAAGACAGTTCTACAAAAGTTCACCAATTTTCTCACAATTTTGAGCTGCCAACAATCGCAGCCCATGAAGATACTCAATAAACTGTGGTGGCCATCTTGAATTAAGTTGACTGATGGTAATCCACGGTAGACAAATTACAATAATTACTTATTGAGTTACATTAAAGCCCATCCAGTGGTTGATTTGATATTTTACAAAAAAAAAAAAGTAAAACACACAAAAGGCACTAGCAATAACATGATTGAACAACATAAAATGTGAACTGCAGGTCTCACAGCTTTGCTGCAGAGTACACACCATAACTGAGTTCACACAATAGTTTAGTTAAGGTAACATGTTCAGTGTGACCAATTATTTGTTTGTATTTATCTAACAAGGCTGAATCAGGTCCTCAGAGAACCTGATTCACCCTTGTTGATTTATCTACCTGGACTATTGAGCATGCATCAGGATGTTTTTCTTCATATTAACGATGCTAAGAATAGAAAGCACTTTGTTAGGGACACTTTACTGCACCATGATTGTAAAAAATCTGGTGCATATTTTGGACAGACTGTACGAAACACTGGCAGCTAAATTTGTAACAACACATGACCTTGCTAGTAGGTAGGATATACTCGCGCTTTGGTCCGCAAGCTGGAGTGCGCCGCGTTCATAGTTTCGCCACGTTGTTTATAGTTGACGCACGCCGGCGCATGACAAAGTGCTGTTCTTTGAGCCCAGTCCACGGCGTCAACAGCAAAAGTCAACGGTGCGGCGCGCGCACTAGGCTTACAGAGTTTCAAAAATTCGGAGGTGCGCGACACGCGCCAAGACGACGCGCGGGGCCAAAGCGCAGGGGGCGG
>JBBPBX010011644.1:0-14170 GCA_038048925.1 Garcialebias charrua | reverse complement strand
GGGACATGTCCCCTTCACATATAATGGTTGTGACGCCTATGCCTAAAGACAATTTAGAGTTACCAATTAGCTTAACATGCATGTTTTTTTAGACTGTGGGAGGAAACCGGAGCACCCGGAGAAAACCCACGCATGCACTTAGAGAGAATATCCATCAATCCATCCATTATCTTTTACCCACTTATTCCATTTTTGGGTCATGGGGGTCACTGGTGCCACTGTTCAGCTGTCACTGTGCTAGAGATGGGGGGCACCCTGGACAAGATGCAAGTCAATTACAGGGACACATAGATACCAATGAGACAAACAGCCATTCAGTCACTCACACCTAGGACAATTTAAAGTTACCAATTGGCCTACATGGACTTTTTTTTGTGTGTGTATCTGTGGGAGGAAACCGGAGTACCCGGAGTAAACCCCTTGAGAAGACTGGTGGTGGTGTTATGTCAAACGGATCTCTCAGACCTTTGAAGTCCAGAGAAATTCTCCATTGGACCAGTTCAGATCGTTGTTCAAAGATTTTAGTCATTCTTGAAAGGCCTGCTGACAGCTTTCCAAAATGCAGAGAAGAACCTTTTCATTCTGCTGGGCTTCTTCAAGATTTTCTCTACAAATATGTCGACTAGGATCATATCAGTGTTTGAGTTCTTTGTACAGTGCAGCAATAAGCAATTATCATAATCCTTTTTCTTGATCCCCAGCCTTTTACGAAAGCTTCTGGAAATCTCCTTACTGACTTCATCCAGGTTTTTGTAAGAGAGATCAAAGATCTGCCCCTGGAGTTTGTTCCAGACTTCATTAAAGAGGTGCTCGTTTATGCTTTCTAAGCTATGACAGAACATGATGTTAGTCTTTTTAGTAGCCCTCTCAACAAATGTATTAACAAGCAGTCGGATTGATGTTCTGCAGTTTTCTTCCTCTGTGAGGACTGATAAGTTGGACACCTGAGGGACAGGAGACTTCCTGAAGGCAAGATTCTGTGTTTTCTTATGTTCAAACTTCTCCACCTCTGTGAATTCACAAACCTCCTGTTCTTCAAACTTCTCCACCTTTGTGAATTCACAAACCTCCTGTTCTTCAAACTTCTCCACCTTTGTGAATTCACAAACCTCCTGTTCTTCAAACTTCTCCACCTTTGTGAATTCACAAACCTCCTGTTCTTCAAACTCAGACTTCTCCACCTTTGTGAATTCACAAACCTCCTGTTCTTCAAACTCAGACTTCTCCACCTTTGTGAATTCACAAACCTCCTGTTCTTCAAACTTCTCCACCTTTGTGAATTCACAAACCTCCTGTTCTTCAAACTCAGACTTCTCCACCTTTGTGAATTCACAAACCTCCTGTTCTTCAAACTCAGACTTCTCCACCTTTATGAATTCACAGTCTTGTTCTTCAAACTCAGACTTCTCCACCTTTGTGAATTCACAAACCTCCTGTTCTTCAAACTTCTCCACCTTTGTGAATTCACAAACCTCCTGTTCTTCAAACTCAGACTTCTCCACCTTTGTGAATTCACAGTCTTGTTCTTCAAACTCAGACTTCTCCACCTTTGTGAATTCACAAACCTCCTGTTCTTCAAACTCAAACTTCTCCACCTTTGTGGATTCACAGTATTGTTCTTCAAACTCAGACTTCTCCACCTTTGTGAATTCACAAACCTCCTGTTCTTCAAACTCAAACGTTTCCACCTTTGTGAATTCACAGTCTTGTTCTTCAAACTCAAACTTCTCCACCTTTGTGAATTCACAAACCTCCTGTTCTTCAAACTCAAACGTTTCCACCTTTGTGAATTCACAGTCTTGTTCTTCAAACTCAAACTTCTCCACCTTTGTGAATTCACAAACCTCCTGTTCTTCAAACTCAGACTTCTCCACCTCTGTGAATTCACAGTCTTGCTTTTCTGAGATGGCTCCGTCAAGCCCCCAGGGATTTCCTGTCTCCTCTGAGTTTAATCTGTCAAACTCCCACGTGTCCTTTTTAAGTTTTTCCAATCGTTTCTGTTCTGCTTGTTCCTCTTCAGCGAAGAGCTGCTTAGCTTTCCTGAAATTTGATTCCTCCTCGGGGCTGAATGTCTTCAATTTTGCAAGTTCTAAAGTTTGTCTCACAGGGATGTCGTTCTCTATTGTACCATTTTCTTCTGGGATAACCGGTAACCGACCCAATCTCACTACTTTTATTTTACGTTTCCGCACTACCGCAGAAATCCTTTGTAATGGTAGTTTACCCCGCGGTTTGATTCCATCCTGGCTGTCCACTCTCTGACGACGACTTCTAGCCCTTTTGTGGCTTTGTGTCTCCATAAGTCTTTGGAGCACCATGATGGTATATTTGGCCACGTTGTTAATATCATATTTTTCCACAATGGAATCAATAAACCCACCATTTTGTGAAGCAAGGATTTTGTTTTTTATCTTGCAGTACACATGGCCAACGAGCACCTTTGTCAGAACATTTGTACACTTGGTATCAATCTTTTTACTGATGCCAAGAACCTCCTTAAACTTGTCAGACAGATTGGATCCAATAAAGGCTCGAATGACTTCTCCGTTGATGCCTCCTCCTTCTGCTTTCATCACAATAAAAGAAGAATAAATCTCTGTTATGTGAGAAAGTAGATCTTTCAGCAGGTTATCTGTGGCCTCGTCAGGAGTCCCTGATAACAGATTTACTTTCTGCTGGAAAGAAATCGACTCAAAAAATTTCTCAATTTGATTTTGTATTGTATCCATGGTAAAAAAAAATAATAATATTTTTTTTCTTTTTCACCAGATAAATAAATGTTTTCAGATGGCAAACAGATGGTTTATGTGGCTGCCTTTCTGTTGGATCAAATACAAACCCTTGAAAAGGAAATCTACCGTCGCTGCAATGCAAACTGAACATCAGACGTTACTGACTCGGAAGCTATTCGTCATTGCTTTTATAGCATGAGCATCAAAGCTATGATGCATCAAAGGCTGGTGTAATGACATCATTCATACAACCTAAAGTTGAAAGAATGATGTCACACAGGCCTTTATGACATCATAAGATCAAAGCCATGATAAGTTCTTCTCAGGCTCCGCCCACATTCAGGAGTGATACGCTTTTGACAATAAAATGAAACTACTGTAGTTGCTTACACTATAAAATAAAATGTGTTATTTGAAAGCTAAGTTAAATAAAATTTGCTTGTTTTCTTTTAGTGAAGTAAAATATAGCTTTTTTTACAGTAAGGTAAAATTGTGCTCAAAGGAAAACACGGTGTGTGAGCGAGTGAGCTGACGAGCTCAACGGAGCAGATGATCTGTCATTTTATAGTGGGGATATGAAAAACTTGTATTTCCGCTACCTCGCATTTTCTCACAAATATCAACATGGTATCACTCTCAGAAAATTATACGAAAAATTAAAATATCCTTATTTTACCTTATTGATAACAAAAAAAAGCAATATTATAAATTGTTAGAGTTTACAACTTACCCCCTTTGCATGTGAGTTGGTTCAGTCCGGCTAAACTAGCATAACGCTATCCGGTTGCTATAGGCAACCATGTAAAGGCAGTCTTCCGCTGAGTGGAGTGTTAAATCTGTCCCGTCTCTTTTTCAAGTCATGAATCTTACTGGCAGAAGAAAAAAAAACGGAGTTATATCAGCTGTTTAGGAGCATGATACCCGTCAGCAAAAAAAATAAATAAATAAATAAAAATAAATAATTAAAAAAGGTTGTGTCCACCCTAGACATCATAGGCAGATATACGGCTCTGATCATAGGTATCCAAACAGTAGAGGGCGTTGGTCACGTGACAGATGGCGTTGGTGACGTCACGTTGTAAACTGCGTCCATTCACACTGAGATAAGATCAAATTTGCTGACTTGTTAATTGACACGTTTTCTTTTTCTCTTGGGTTGGAACAACTGTAGCACACAGGTTTACAAAACCTATTTTTATTTTACAAAAGAGAGCTGTAAGAGTAATCACCAGAAAACATTTCAGTCACCCATCAAACACTTTGTTTCTTCAGCTAAACTTATTGAAATTCCAGGAATTGGTAGAATATAGTATTTTATCAGTTATGTATAGGGCTCATAATAACACATTACCTTTAAATATCCAAAGAAATTTTATAAAAAGAAAAAGTTGTTACAATCTCAAAGGGACAGAGATATTCATCAAACCACAATTCAGAACCAGCTTAAAGGGACGGTCTACCTCAATTCAGGGAGTTCGATTGTGGAATGCTCTGGAGAGTGATGTTAAAAATGAAAAATCAATATATACATTTAAGAAAAAGGTCAAAAAGGACTTGCTCAAAAACTATATATGATGTAACCTTCCGTGTTTGTGTATTACACTTGTGTATTACACTTATGTTGTACTTGTGATGTAGCTTAGTGCGTTTGTGTATTACAGTTAGAAAAATTAAGTAGAGTTATTCATTTTGTGAAGCAGTTTGTGTATTACAGTTAGAAAATTAAGTAGAATTATTCATTTTTGTGATGTATTTTGTGTATTACAGTTAGGAAAATTAAGTAGAATTATTCATTTTGTGAACATCTTGATGTTGTGCCATCTTTTAGTTTGTGTATTACAGTTAGAAAAATTAAATAGAATTATTCATTTTATGATCTAGTTTGTGTATTACAGTTAGGAAAATTAAGTAGGAAAAAAATAAAAAAATAGGAAAATTAAGTAAAAAAAAAAAAAAATTAAGTGTGATGTAGTTTGTGTATTAGTTAGAAAAATTAAGTAGAATTATTCATTTTGTGATGTAGTTTATGTATCACAGTTAGAAAATTAAGTAGAATTATGGGTGATGTAGTTTGTGTATTACAGTTAGAAAAATTAAGTAGAATTATTCATTTTGTGATGTAGTTTATGTATTACAGTTAGAAAATTAAGTAGAATTATTTGTGATGTAGTTTGTGTATTACAGTTAGAAAAATTAAGTAGAATTATTCATTTTGTGATCTAGTTTATGTATTACAGTTAGGAAAATTAAGTAGAATTATTCATTTTGTGATGTAGTTTGTGTATTACAGTTAGAAAAATTAAGTAGAATTATTCATTTTGTGATGTAGTTTGTGTATTACAGTTAGAAAAATAAGTAGAATTATTCATTCTGTGATGTTGCTTGAAGGTTATCATTGGTTGAACAAACTGTGAAATAAGGGGCAGATATAATAAGATTTCATCTTCTTTCTGCTCCCTTCATTTTATCCTACTTGTATTCTTGTATCTGATGAAACTGTCTTGTATTGTACTTTTAAAATGAATGAATAAACATCAATCAATCAATCAATCAATCAAAAACACAGCCTTGTGGCATTTTAACTTTTTTTTATACATTCAATAGCTTATATACATTGTAATATATTATTAATAATAATAATAATAATAATGAATTCAATTTATAACGCACTTTTCATTAGTGAAAATCTCAAAGTGCTACACACATTAATTAATTAATTAAATCCAGTTTATAGCACCATGTGACTTGGCCCAAGTCACAACAGAAGTCGTCTCAGGGCACTGAAATATTCATATATAAAAATAAGTACAGAAACATTATAAATAATATTAACATTATTGATCTGATTAATATTATTATTAATACTATTACAGTATTAATAATAATACATTATTATTAATACTGTCATAAATATTTTTTTACATAATCAGCCCTTACCGTTTTTACCAATATTGGCAGCACGACAGCTCAGAAGATCTTGGGTTCAATCCCTGGTTGGACCTGTGGTCTTTCTGTGTGGAGTTTGCATGTTCTTCTCATGCTTGTGTGGGTTTTCTCCGGGTACTCCGGTTTCCTCCCACAGACCAAAAACATGCATAAGCTGCCTTTAGGCCCAGGCCTCCCCTGCAAAAGAGATCTGTGATCTCAATGGGATTTGCCTGGTTAAATAAAGGTTAATAAATAAATAAATACGCATCTACAACACTGGCTGTTAATTATTGAACTGGGCAGTATTAGCTTCTGTGGCATATGTACAGAGGGTAGGACAATGAATCATGCACATTTAGCACAATTTATTACATAGTGCAACCTGGTATTGCCTCCAAATTATGTAAAATTTCCACAGTGTAAAATAATATATATTTCCTATTTTAAGTTTTCCACTATACCCAAACCAGACCTACTGAGAAGATGGTTAGTCAATATCAATGGAGACGAGTTTCATCCTTCAAAGTATAATTTTCTAACTGTCAACTACAGAACAGGTAAATAATAATAAATATACATTATTCTAATACGGTTATGCAGCACCCTATATGTAATTTCTGATTTGTTTGAGTTATTGATCGACTTCAGATCTAGTTTAGATCATCATTACTGAAAACTATATGTTTTCTTTATACGTCATCTAGCTGTTTTATATTATTCTTGAATGAAATTAACCTCATTATCAATTCTATTATTTTTTCTGTAAAAGGATTACAAATAATTTGTGACACAGATCCAGTTGGACTTGTTTTGTCGGCTGTGAGCTGCTGCCCTCTTTGGCCAACTTTGCTCCTCCATGATGTCACAGATGCAAACAGTGGGCAGGATATGGAGAATGCTCTCTAGTTGTCTTTTTTAACTCTATGGTTGTGTCTTTATGCTGCTCTGAATGACATTTCCTGTGTGGGAGTTTCATAGGATGATTACCGGTATGTTTTGATAAAAATGCTGAATCTAGTCTAAAAATGAAGGTTTTGTGCCTACATGTGGTATTATATCTGTATGTTTTCTGCATCTTGAAAACTACATTCACTATTCCAATCGTTCAGTGACCAGGGACACCACTTGTTTAAATTTGAAAGTTCTGGAGAGGGAGAGAGCAAAATTGGGTCCATACTGAAAACTGAAAACCAACAAGTAAATCAGACATGGAGAACAGTGTTTTTCAGCTAAAGTCTCAGATGAAACTTTTAACTCTTCACATGTTTCAGTAAAAACCATAAATGTGTAGGTTGATCAGTAGTCTTGTTTTGCCATCAGTCTGACTACAGTGGCAGTTTAAAAAAAAATCTATTAAAAAGTCTTGTCCCATGAGTGAGGATGCTATCTGCTCTATTGTGTCTCAAGTTACATGAACATTTTTGTGTGATAAAGGAAGTGAGCCCTTGATGATTCTTGCTGGTCCTTTTTTCGACAGCGCAGTTTTTTCACTGTGGTGTTGAGAGACCAGCTCAGCTCCGATGTGACCTGCAGTCACAAGAATGTATGGCTGTCAGCTGTCCCACCTCACTGTGAAGAAGATGAAGGAGGAGACTGTGGATTTCAGATGGAGCAAATACACTTACACCACTGCCCCCTGAACATAAGAGGAAGTTGTCTCCAGCTACAAGTACTTGGGTGTACACATGAATGATAACCTCAGCTGGAGCAACAACACCACCAGCCTGATCAAGAAAGGTCATCAGAGACTCTACTTCCTCAGACGGCTGAGACGAGCTGGTCTGAGCAGCCCAGTCCTCACCTCGTTCTACAGGTGTGCAGTGGAGAGCATCCTGTGCTCCAGCATCAACGTGTGGCATGGAGGCTGCACAGTTGCAGAGAGGAAAGCTCTACAGAGAGTGGTGAAGGCTGCACAGAAGATGTTGGAGTCAGTCTCCCCACCATCACAGACATTTACACCTCCAGATGCAGGAAAAGAGCCACCTGCATCATGAAAGACCTCACTCACCCAGCACACTCACTCTTTGCCCCACTCCCCTCAGGAAGGAGGCTGAGGAGCATTAAGTGTAGAACCACTAGACTGAGGAACAGCTTCTACCCTGAAGCTGTTAGACTCATGAATGTCTAACCAGGATGATCACTGTAGCGACACTTTAATTGGAGATTTATGACTTTGTGCTGCTGATTATCCATGCTGCTGATCTCTTGCCTTTAAGCTGCTGTATTCATACTTATCTGCTCTCAACAGCCTCATGTTCAGGCTGCTGTTTACATCATATTATTTTACATTATTAGTGTTTAGTGTGTATCTTAGATTCTTGTATACTGTTTCTTTTTATACTTACAGGGTATATATATATACAGTATATATATATATATATATATATATATATATATATATAAGCAG
This sequence comes from Garcialebias charrua, assembly GCA_038048925.1. Lineage (NCBI taxonomy): Eukaryota > Metazoa > Chordata > Actinopteri > Cyprinodontiformes > Rivulidae > Garcialebias > Garcialebias charrua. The sequence goes on along the minus strand of JBBPBX010011644.1, from coordinate 6,103 downwards.
CGCAATGAGGGGGTAGCAATGAAAGGAAGCGGACAGACCATTTGGAATTATTTAATACGTATTCATGGACAAAATATAATAATAATTTAAAAAATTAAATTTAAATCATTTAAGGCCTTCAGAGAAGGCCTTGCAGGCCTTGGGTACACAATTTCATTCCACCTCATGTACCACATGTGATGAGAATGACAATAAAGAACTCTGAACCTTGAACCTACCTCTGCCCTATCATGGTGGCGTTTGTACGACCCCGAAATGGCAGACCGAGAAAGAATACACAACAACCAGGAATACAAAATAAGTGTTCTTTATTTACAGGTGAAGGTGGAAGCCTGGAGCTGCAAGAGAACGGAGTAGAGGTGAGTATCCAATCTTGGAGGGTTGATGTTTGAATCTCGAAGTAATCAGAATTGTCTTACTTGTTGTCTTAGATGGATGAATTAGAGAAGAGTGGTCCTGGTTCTTGGCGTGGTGTTGAATATAGGTGAGGAGCGGTGGAGAGAGGAACAGGCAGACCCAGCCTTTTGTTGAGTAGCTGATGGACTGGACTCTTGATGATTTCTGCAGGTGCACCCGAGAGTGCTGGAGGAAGACCGTGGAAGGACTTCAGAGGAGCAGGACATGGAGGTCCCAAAGGCAGAAGTTGTCCCAGCACTGAAGAGGTGTCCAGCTGCTGCTGGAGGAAGACCGTGGAAGGACTTCAGAGGAGCAGGACATGGAGGTCCCAAAGGCAGAAGTTGTCCCAGCACTGAAGAGGTGTCCAGCTGCTGCTTAAGTAGGCCACCAGAACCAGTCCTCATCAGGCAGCAACAGGTGGGTCTCATCAGGACAATTAGAAATGTGCTGTGGAGAGAGTGGGAGAGACAAACACAGGGAGAAAACCAGGAACCCTACAGAGCCCCCCCCTCAAGAACCGCCTCTCGGCGGTCGTAGTCGCCTCTCAGGGTGGACCCTAAAAAAGTCAGCAATGAGAGAGGGGTCAAGGATCCGCGACCTGGGAACCCATGAACGTTCCTCAGGGCCGTAGCCCTCCCAATCCACCAAATACTGCCAACCACGGCCCCGACGCCTCACATCCAGGAGGCGCCGAACCGTGAATGCTGGGTCACCGGCGATCAGGCGGGGGGGCGGTGGGAGGTCGGCAGGAGGGTGCAAGGGACTGGTAGACACAGGTTTCAGGAGGGAGACGTGAAACGTAGGGTGCAACTTCATGGAAGCCGGGAGTTGCAGACGCACAGCAGACCTATTGATGATCTTGACCACGGGGAAGGGACCAATGAACCGTGGAGCCAGCTTGCGTGGAGTGTCCCTGAGCGCGATGTCCTTGGTAGACAACCACACCTTCTGTCCGACGTGATAGGTGGGCGCCTCCCTCCGATGCCTGTCAGCAAAACGTCTGTTCTGTTCCACTGACCTGGCAAGGGCCTGCTTGGTGACACGCCAGGTCCTCCTGCAACGTCTGACGTGCAAGTTGACAGATGGAACTCCAACATCAACCTCCTGCGAGGGAAACAGAGGAGGGGAGTACCCCAGTGCGGCCTCGAATGGGGACTTTCCAGTGGCCGCGGACACCTGGGAGTTGTGGGCGTACTCGACCCATGGCAACTGCTGAGACCAAGAAGAAGGGTTGTTGACAGTGACACACCTTAGCATGGCTTCCAGTTCCTGGTTGCACCTCTCAGTCTGGCCATTAGACTGAGGGTGGTATCCCGAGGACAGGCTGGCGGATGCACCGATTGCCCGACAGAAACCCTTCCAGACCTGCGAAACAAATTGGGGGCCTCTGTCAGAAACAATGTCCACAGGGATGCCGTGGAGGCGAAAAACGTGCTCTGTTATCAGGTGGGCTGTCTCCATTGCAGAGGGAAGTTTCAACAGAGGAACGAAGTGGGCGGACTTAGAAAAACGATCAACAATCGTGCAGATAGTGGTATAACCATTGGAAATAGGCAAACCAGTGACGAAATCGAGTGCGATGTGCGACCAGGGCCGGCTAGGAACGGGAAGAGGCAACAACAGTCCCGCCGGTGGTCGGTTGCTGTGCTTGCTCCGCGCACAGGTGGGACAAGCTGCGATGAAGTCCCTGACATCCTTCTCCAAGTTGGGCCACCAAAAGTGGGTCCTGACGAGCTGCAACATCCGACAGACACCTGGATGACAAGAGAACTTGGCGGAATGCACCCAGTGGAGCACCTTACCGACGGCAGTTGGGGGAACAAATCTCCTATCCCCGGGGCCAGTACCCGGGTCGGGTTCAGTCTGCTGTGCGTCCTGAATCACCTTGTCTATCTCCCATGTCAAAACGCCCACCGTGCAGGATGGGGGAAGAATGTTAGTGGGGATGTCGAGGTCGTCCGCTGCAGCAAACTGCCGTGAGAGGGCGTCCGGCTTCACGTTGCGTGTCCCTGGAATATACGAGACAGAAAAGTTGAATCTGGCAAAGAACAGCGACCAACGAGCCTGTCGAGCATTGAGTCTTTTAGCGCTTTGCAGGTACGCCAGATTCTTATGGTCAGTGAGAACCACAAACGGAGTTTCGGCACCCTCCAGCCAGTGACGCCATTCCACCAAAGCCATCTTAATGGCCAGCAACTCCCTATCTCCAACATCATAGTTACTTTCAGCAGGTGAGAGGCGCCGAGAAAAGAAAGCACAGGGATGAAGCTTGTTGTCCTCCACCGACCTCTGGGAAAGAACAGCACCCACTCCGGACACGGAGGCATCCACCTCCACCACGAACTGGCTGTGGGTGTCAGGGTGAGACAGAATGGGAGCTGTGGAAAACAAAGTTTTGAGGTTAGTGAAAGCTCTTTCAGCGTCCAGAGTCCAGTCAAACCTCCTGAGGGAAGACGTCAGTTGGGTTAGAGGCGCGGCAACTTTGCTATAATCCTTTATAAAACGTCGGTAAAAATTGGCAAATCCCAAGAAGCGTTGAAGTTGTTTTCGGGTCGTAGGAGTAGGCCAGTCCACCACCGCCTTAATCTTCGCTGGGTCTGATCTTACCTGTCCTCTCTCGAATATGAACCCCAGGAAGGAGACTGTAGAGATGTGAAACTCGCACTTTTCAGTCTTGACATATAAATGATTTTCCAGAAGACGTTGTAACACTGACTTTACATGGCAGATGTGTTGGTCCTGACCTTTGGAAAAAATGAGAATGTCATCTAGGTAGACGAAGACGAACACCCCAAGGAAATCCCGTAGTACATCATTCACCAGTGACTGAAAAACGGCAGGGGCGTTGGTTAAGCCAAAAGGCATGACCAAGTACTCAAAATGGCCCATGGGTGTCTTGAAGGCAGTCTTCCATTCATCTCCCTGGCGCATACGTACGAGGTGATATGCATTCCTGAGATCCAGTTTAGAGAAGATTGTTGCTTCTCGAAGTTGCTCATAAACTGAATCGATGAGTGGAAGAGGGTATTTGTTTTTAATCGTAATTTGATTAAGGCCCCGGTAATCAATACAAGGTCGAAGAGACTTGTCCTTCTTTGCCACAAAGAAGAAACCAGCACCCAGAGGGGATGTGGATGGACGGATGATGCCACTCTTTAATGACGCCTCGATGTATTCCGTCATCGTCGCCCTTTCAGGACCAGAGATGTTGTACAGTCTGCTAGACGGTAGTGGAGCTCCGGGTATCAGGTTAATGGCACAATCGTATGGCCTGTGTGGCGGCAACGACAAAGCTTTTTGTTTACTGAAAACAGCTGCTAAGGAGTGGTAAACTTCAGGGACCACGGATAAATCAATGGGTTCAAAAGGTGTTTGTTTGACAGGGCTAGAAGAGATGGCTGAGCGAAGACATTCAGCTGAGCAACGCACCCCCCAATTGTCAATACGACCCTCCTCCCAATTGATGTGAGGGTTATGTAACCTGAGCCATGGATAACCCAAAATGATGGGCAATCTCTGTTTCTCGACAATAAGAAAATTACCCAATTCTTGGTGGTTACCAGATACCACAAACCTAAATTTTATTGTCTTGTGTGAAATGGTTGAAACTGTTTGACCAGTGAGAGCAGAAACAGAGATGTCTTGGTCCAATTTTAGAGACTGGATCTGGAGTTCGTCCACCAAGCTCTGGCTGATCAAATTTTGTTCGGCACCCGAGTCGACCAGGGCCTGAACAGGGAAAGTCACAGTGTTAATACAAAGGGTGACGGGCAGTTTCAAACAATTTACAGGAGTATCAGAAATAGTACCCACCAGCATCTCCTTTTTAACTGGTGGGCTCAATCTTTTACCCGCAGAGAACAGGCGGATAAAGTGTGTCCCTTCCTTCCACAATATAGACAGGCTTTGTTTTGTAGGCGTCTCTGTCGCTCCTCCGGTGTCAGCCGAGTGTGTCCGATCTGCATCGGCTCGGGTTCGGGAAATGACGTCATGGGAACCGGTGGAGTCCTTCCGGATGACAGTTGTTGATGGGAGTTGTAGTTCTCCTCCATCTGACGTTCTCGAGCTCTGTTATCAACTCTAATAGCCAAGGCAATAGTTCCATCTAGGTCAGCAGGTAATTCACTAGTGAACAGTTGATCTTTAATGTTGCTATTGAGCGAATTCAGAAAGGAACTACGTAACGCCCTCTCACCCCAACCGGATTCCTCCGCCAGAATGCGGAAGTGAATGGAGAACTTCGCCACAGTCTCTCGTCCTTGCCGGACTGAAAATAATTTCTGAGCGGCTTCCTCTTGTAACAAAGGATAGTCAAATACCTTGAGGAAGTCCTGGATGAAATCAGCAAATGGCAAAGTCTCGATTCGACGTCGTCGGAGGTAAGCGTTGGCCCACTGCAGGGCTTCACCCTTAAGAGAGGCGACAATATATGACACACGAGACGAGTCAGTGGAGTACGTTACCGGGGCACGGCTGAACGCCAGGTTGCATTGAAGCAAAAAACCACCGCATTTTCTTGTATCGCCCTCAAAAAATTCAGAAGGCTTGATGTCAGGTTCCTTGACATGTTGAACGTGCCTGGTCTCCGTGGGTTCCATGCTTGTAGACTGTTTGGGAGGAGAAGAGGGATTAATCTTTGTCTTTTGTTGGAGAGAATGTACCATACTCCCTAGTTGAAGGAGATTTTTTTGCATAGTTTCTTGTTGTTTAAGAATTTGTTGTAAGGCTAAAGTTACAGAGTCTGTTCCCTGACTACTACCTGGTTGAGGTGGTTCCTCCCCAGTCGTGCCAGAGGGGTCAGTTTGGCTGGGACAAACTATCATGGTGGCGTTTGTACGACCCCGAAATGGCAGACCGAGAAAGAATACACAACAACCAGGAATACAAAATAAGTGTTCTTTATTTACAGGTGAAGGTGGAAGCCTGGAGCTGCAAGAGAACGGAGTAGAGGTGAGTATCCAATCTTGGAGGGTTGATGTTTGAATCTCGAAGTAATCAGAATTGTCTTACTTGTTGTCTTAGATGGATGAATTAGAGAAGAGTGGTCCTGGTTCTTGGCGTGGTGTTGAATATAGGTGAGGAGCGGTGGAGAGAGGAACAGGCAGACCCAGCCTTTTGTTGAGTAGCTGATGGACTGGACTCTTGATGATTTCTGCAGGTGCACCCGAGAGTGCTGGAGGAAGACCGTGGAAGGACTTCAGAGGAGCAGGACATGGAGGTCCCAAAGGCAGAAGTTGTCCCAGCACTGAAGAGGTGTCCAGCTGCTGCTGGAGGAAGACCGTGGAAGGACTTCAGAGGAGCAGGACATGGAGGTCCCAAAGGCAGAAGTTGTCCCAGCACTGAAGAGGTGTCCAGCTGCTGCTTAAGTAGGCCACCAGAACCAGTCCTCATCAGGCAGCAACAGGTGGGTCTCATCAGGACAATTAGAAATGTGCTGTGGAGAGAGTGGGGGAGACAAACACAGGGAGAAAACCAGGAACCCTACAGGGTTAAGGCTGGTTGTTTTGTATGTACCATATTTTCCGCTTTATAAGTCACACTTTATTGCATGATTTGCATACCCTGCGACTTATAGGCCGAAGTGACATATTTATGCCCCTCCCCCCTATATTTATAAACCAATTTTTGGCTGAGATATAACCGTCTTCATTCATTCTGACTGAACATTTTTCAGCAGTACCACTTTCAGCCACTTGATGGCAGCAGA
>JBBPBX010011643.1:45494-55564 GCA_038048925.1 Garcialebias charrua | reverse complement strand
CTGACTTTTTATGATGTTTTTTGTGAATGTGACTGTTCGTCACTCAAAGTGCACCAGGAAATGACGACACAAATAGGCGGGTCGACGCAGCGCGTCACCAGCTCTGCTGTGCTGAGCGAGGCGGAGCTCGCTACACAGATACGTGACGTCAACCAATCAATCACAGAGCCTGTAGTCCTTTTCCCAAGCAACCATGGTGAATGTAGTTTTCTTAACTTCGACCAATGAAGTACCGGAAATGACGACAAAGTGGGTTGGTCGCAACGGCGTGCGTTCCCACTACAGCGAATCAGCGTTCGCCACGAGTGATTGACAGCACACAACAGCGAATCAGCGTTCGCTACATGAGTGATTGACAGCACACAACAGCGAATCAGCGTTCGCTACATGAGTGATTGACAGCACACAGTACTCGTTTCATCCAATCACAGCTCATAAACAAACGTGTACTTGGACACGTAGCTCTAACGTTAGCTCGCACAACAGACCACAACTTTATAGACTCTTAAAACAACTCAAACGCTACAAATTAACTTTCCAAAATTCTGAAACATGCGGCGAACACACCTAGACAGGCCAACTTAGTTACGCTCAGTAACACAGCACTGCAGCTGTTGAACAAACACGGACTCACTCGGAGCGCGTAAAGGTCGGTTCCGGTCCACTTCGTCGTGGAGCAGAAACTTGGGTCTGAACAGAACCACTATCCGACTACGTTCTACAGTAATATGCTTCTATGACCTGCTCTAACATGTAAAATGCCACAACAGCAATCTTGTAGATGTTAAATTAGCTTTCAGGCTTCTGACTCGGCGGTCAAACAAAGCGTTGTACAGGAGTCTGCGTGAACTGGACCGAAACAGGACCAGAACCCCCACAGACCACGGCTGACAAAACTTCACCTGAATGCTTCCAACAGCGTCTAACAGAGATGAAACAATAACAATCTCACAGCTTCAAATGATAAAAACATGCAGAATCTGCCTGCTTTGAACACTTCCAGCCAAAATCATTATCCTCAGAGTTTAAAACTTGGATCCTTTTATGCAAACATGACGTTACAGTTCATGACTGAGACCACAGAAATCAATAAACTTTCAGAACCGGTACGGGCCACCAGATGTAAGAATTAATGAGGAGGTCAATATTAATACTGACCTCTTTATCCTTAATTAATCTACTTATTCAGATTGAATAGTAAATTCACGGATTCTGTTCTTTTTCAGTTTACCCAATATTTCTGTGATCTTTATGATGGATAAATAAACAGAGCCATTAAGTGACAAAGACGTTAACTTAGTTTGATATGTCAAAGAGACACTATCATTTATTTAAAATAAATCAACTAAATTAACACCATTACACTTGATTGACATGATTTCACTTTCTTTCAATTCAAATACGTCAGCACACTTGATTTAACACAACAGACATAAATACTAGATGTTACACATATTTAGTCTGAGGGGCATTTCAGCTTAAAAATATAGTTTCCAGCTTAGGTTGAGAGGGAAAAGAAATAGGAGGAAAGATTTAAGAAGAATTGGGAGGTTAAGAGAGGAAGTTTATCTTGCATTTATGAAACCAGATGACACTCTTCAGTACGCGTCCAGCTAAGATATCATCACACCTCCAGCAAGCAAACAGCTGCTCCTTTACCTTAAGACGTCCGCCTTGGTTCTGGTAAAGAGCTGTGGTCAACTTTAGACTGACAAGTCGTCGGTCCCGCAAGTCCAAGCTGGACTCCACGCGTGTTTACCTTGTCGGTGTCGGTGATACTCGCTTTCATCGGCAAAAGTCGTGGCAGTCGTGGTTTCTTGGCTCAAGATAATTTATTCCAGGAAGGAATAACAAACGCTCGTTCGAGGTGGACTCATAACAGCCTGTTATCAGTCCTTAGCTGAAGACGCAGGTCGTTAGCTCTTGACCAAAACGTACCCAGCTCTTGGGAAAGGTTCACATCTCTTTGAAATTCCCAACAAACTCTCGAAGCGTTCTCGCACAGTAAGAACTTAAAAAGCAGGAACAAAGAGAGGAGTGGACTTGCCTTATCAGGCCCAAGGTCAGCCAGAGCAGAGAGAGCTTTGTTTAGGGAACAGACAGAGAAAGCTGGAGCCTTGTTCATGATTAAACTGTCTTCTTATTTCTAAACAAAACAGTCGGGTCTCTGTGACCCGATATTTCCCTTTAACACAGCAGTGAAACACAGTTTAACTCTCAAAGAATAACACAGCTTAAAAGCACACATCATGAAAATGACAAAAGTTATTCTTTTGATCACATCAGCTTAAAATCAAAGATAGAAATAGTCTCTTATTGGTGACTATGTTATCAGATTATAGCTAAATGAATGATTTTGTAGTAAATGTCTTGCTTTACTGAGAGGTCAGTAAAGGTCATCACTGGACAGTTCAAAGACCTTAATTTGACCCTGGGTAGGTCCACTACACACCCCAAAATAACAAAATATAAAGTATAAAAGAAACAGTACATATGTATTTAAGATATGTGCTAAACACAACAGTACGGGGTAACAACAGCAGCCCAAACATGAGTCTGTGGTGAGCAGATTGGTATGAATGAATACAGCAGCATGACATAATCAGCAGCATGAGATCAGCAGCACAGATGAGTCACATGTCACCAATTAAAGTGGCATTACGGCGATTATCCTGGTTAGATATTTACGAGTCTAACAGCTTCAGGGTGGAAGCTGTTCCTCAGTCTAGTGGTTCTGCACTTAACGCTCCGTAACCTCCTGCCTGAGGGGAGCGGGGGCCAGGGTTTAAGGTCAGTGCTCATGATTCAAGCAAAACGCCAGGACAAAAACTAGTCACCATGGGAGCGTTCCGAAGCTCAAACCACTGCTGATAAAACTAAAACAAAAAGATCAAACGTCTTGACGATCCACCAAGAGTTTTGAGAAGATGTTCTGCCTGACGAGACAAACGTGGAACTTTCTAGAAGGTGCGTTTCCCTTCGCACCTAAGCTAATTTCACAATGAGAGCTGTGCACCAGCAGTCAAACACAGCGGTGTTAGTGTGATGGTCTGGGGATGACTCGCTGCTGAGCAACTTGATGGAATAAATCTTGCTGTTTTAGCAGAAAGTCCTGAAGGAGAACGTCCATTCAGTTTGTAGCCTTCAGTTTAAGCATAGCTGATGAAACACAGCTCTACTTGTCTACAAAACCAAACTCCACTCACCCACCCTCCATCCTCACCGACTGTCTCAATGAGCGAAATCACTGGTTTTCTAACAATTTCATTCAACTAAACAGCAACAAAACAGAAATCATTCTTGTTGGTACCAAAAACTCTATTTCAAAATCAGAACATCTTCTCGTCCCCCTTAACAACTCTCTGCTATCCCCCTCCCCTCAGGTCAAGAGCCTCGGTGTCATCCTCGACACCACTCTCTCCTTCACTTCACACATCAACAATATTACTCGGTCTGCCTATTTCCACCTCCGTAATATTAACCGTCTCCGTCCTTCTCTCACACCCCGCTCCACAGCCATCCTGGTGCACAGTCTTGTGACTTCCCGTATCGATTACTGCAACTCCCTTCTCTACGGCCTCCCCAACAAATCTCTCCACAAGTTACAGATGGTCCAGAACTCAGCTGCCCGTGTCATCACTCAAACCTCCTACTATAACCACATCACTCCTGTCCTGCAGCAGCTCCACTGGCTCCCGGTTAAATCACGCATCATCTTCAAAATTCTACTTCTCACGTTCAAATCTATCCACAACCTTGCCCCTCCTTATCTATCTGACCTCCTACAAATCTCCATCCCATCACGCTCTCTCAGATCCTCCTCTTCACTACATCTCCATGTACCCTCTGCCCGCCTCTCCACCATGGGGAGCAGGGCCTTCACCTGCTCTGCCCCTCACCTCTGGAACGCTCTACCGCCAGACCTTCGAAACACCACCTCCCTTTCTCTGTTCAAGACTGCTCTGAAAACACATCTCTTTAGACTAGCTTATCATTAATTTTACTAAATTATTTTATATTCTTTTGTAATTTATATTCTTTATTTATTTTATATTTCAATTTGTTACTGCTGATGTTTGAACTGTGTTTGTTTGTTAAGTATCCTTGGGTGTCCTGAACGGCGCTTTTAAATAAAATGATTATCATTATTATTATAGTTGGGTTCTGCAGCACAACAATGATCTGAAGAACTTATGCCACATTTACTTTTCCACATAGTTGGTTTGGATAGCTTTTATTCCTTTAATAAATGAAATCATCATTTAGAAAAGCATTTTGCCTTTACTGATGTTATCTTTGTCAGATATTAATATTTGTTAGATTATGTTAAACACGTATTAGTGACAAAAAAGAGCAAAAATAACTTTCCACAGCACTGTGATTTGCTAGCCTTCCTTTTGCATTGATCATGGTACACAACCATCAAGACTTTTTTTTAAATCTAACACTGCCATAAAATTACTGTTCATGAAGATTTTTTTTGTTGGTCTTTTTGTGATGAGACAGTTACATTGTTGAAATCTTTCTTCAGCACATCTCTGTTGGGTTATCAGCTAAAATATGGTGGCCATAAAGGAACAGAAAGCTTCACGTAGCGTCAATAATTTACCAGCCAAAAATGTCTTCATCACTGGAGCAGGTCTTATAACTTTCTTGGTTGAGTCCAGGTGGAGACTCGTTTGGACAGGCAGTGACTTACCCTTGCAGAACAGGGACTATGTATCATTCTCTTCTAATTTTAGAAATTCTGTTTTACAGCGAGATGCATGACCGATCGTATCAACTGCTTCTTAAAAAGTAAAAGACACTCAGAGCAGCAGAGAAGTCAAATTCTTACCATTTGTAACCACATGTTTGAAGTTAACACTTGGTTCTTCTCATCCTGCAACATATTCAGAAAGAATGGTGCCCTAATTAATTAATTAATTACATCATTTAAGTATTACCAGTTGTGTCATACAGTTTTAGGCATAATGTGATCTTCTTTATGCACTGATTTATGACTTTTGTGTCTTTATGAGAGTAGAGATGGTTGTTTGTGCCTACCACGTCCATGATCTGAATCAAACTGAGGGAAAAGACGACCGTAAGGGGGTGAGAGTCGTTGCCCACGGGTCGCTCCATCCGGTTGTAGTCTTTCAGCAGGTTCTTCAGCAGGTTCCTCTGATGAGGCCCCTGTAACGACACTAAAGAAACAGGAAGTTGCAGCAGAAATCCGATTACGGATCACGCTCTTTAAAGTCCGTGTCAGCCGGGAGTCAAATGAAGACGTGCTTTAAACGTGAGGCTGTATATATAAGATCCTATTAAGAGATTTAGTCTTTATAAACTGACATGTTTCATTTAAAAACAATCATCTTTAGGAGAACGTCTTTGAATTGAAGTGTCAGTGAAAAGGCTGTGAAACAGAAAATGTAACGATGATGTATTTTATCACCATTACTTTTATGGTTTGAACTTTCCAAACGAGACACGGAGGAAAGGTTTGGCTCTCGAGTCCAAATTAAATATTCAACAACATTAATGCAGATGAATGTAAAACAAAAGAGAAACCAGCAGGACGATTCACGGAGAACCTGGAGAACAGTTGGTAAACCAATTAGAAAGACCAGGAAGTCTTAACAGGACATAATTGGCACAAATTATTGTATAATTACATTAGTTTGGAAGGACCAGAGGCCAAATGTAAAAACTGTTTCAGTTCTGAGCATTCTGTCCCGTTAATACATTCTTAATGACAATGCTGGGATTTTAGTTCCCTTATCAGTCAGTTCACTGCGGTGCAACATATGACATATGGGAATTGCACCCCCACGCGGTTCACCTGAAGTAATACTATCACGCCTTTTAAGGCAAGTGAGCGTCAACATATAAGAGACGGCGACACATCACGTTCTGTCTCTTTTTGCCCTTCACCTCACTTCACACCTGAACTTTGCAGGACACCGTCTCGAGTGACTGAACCGCCCGACCAGGAGGTGAGCATGCTCCCTACTGTGGGCATCACTGAAGACTTCCCTGCGAGCACTTTGTTTAGCGGATGCTAACTACGTGTCGACGACGTTTGTAGCATCAGCTAGACGTCCATCTCTGCTGTTTCGTCGCCCAGTTTAGCGGAACGCTAACTGCGCCACACGCCTACCTGTTAGCTAACGGAGCTAACGGCTAGCCCACATGAACAGCACAGCGAGAAGAACTCTTCAAACCCATTTAGCTCATGCTAACTGGCTTCCACTCGACTAATCCTGTTTAGCTTTCGCTAACTGGCTTCCACTCGACGCCTTTTCTCGACAATGGCTCCTGAGAAAGGCAGAAGGAAATCGAAGAACTCCAACAAGGCCGGCAGCAAACCAGCGAGCCCTGGTTCTTGGCCTTGCCCCAGCAAATGTGACTACTTCATTTCATCGTCGGACACACACGACGCCTGCCCGATTTGCTTGGGAATGGTCCACGCCAAGAGAGCTTTGGATTCCCCTGAGTCGTGCTCTCACTGCAGCCAGCTGCGCAAGACAATTCGACGGAGATGCGTGGACTTTGTGGCCAAGGCAATTGACAGTTCCACTGCGGCAAGGGACCCGCTCCTCTCAGAGACTCTCACGCCTACAGCGGAGCTGGAGGAGGACGAGATAGAGGACAGCGGAGCACTGAGCTGGGGCGACAGAATGGATTTTCAGAGCCCCGCCGGGGACACAAGGATCGATTTCGACACGAGGGACATGATGCAAGCCGACGAGCTGTCGCTGACAGCCTCCGGTGAGATAACGGACGACGAGGCGGACAACGAGGAGGAGGGAGACGCAGAAGACTTCTCCCAGGGAACCGCGGCTGCACAAACAGAGTCGGATGGGTCCACTCCTGCTTTGTTCGAGCTGTGCCGCAGAGCTGCAGAGCCGCTGAAGGTAACTTGGCCAGAACCCCTACCTCGACAACAGTTAACGAGGTTGGCGGGGAACTACTTTTTTGCCAAGCAATAGGCCGCTGTGAGACATAGGATGCCTGTCTTCCCAGACTTTCTAACAGAGCTAACACGCTCATGGACAGAACCGAGAGCGCCCTTGACATTGCCACTCTCCCAGTTCGACATCGAGGGCATGGAGTCAGCGGGCCTGGCCCACATCCCGCAGATGGACGAGACTTTGGCTGCACACTTGGCCCCAAAGACGTCAAGCTCGAAGCCCACGCTACTCAGCAAGCCGTGCCGCATATCAGCTCTTCAACTCGAAAAGAGCTACCGCGCTCAAGGCCTCGCAGCTCGCGCCCTCAACACCACCTCCATGCTGCAGGCCTATCAGGCCGAGAAGCTACAGAAGCTGCAGCAGACCACGTCAAAGAAAAAAGGCAGCTGAACTATTGGACAAAGCACGCAGAGCAGCAGACTTCATCCTCCGCCTCACCGGTACAGCAGCCATCGCCCAAGGGAAGTGTATGACTGAAACGATGATTGCACAACGCCATTTATGGCTAACTTTGACAGATATCCCTGAGAGCCAGCGTTCCTCGTTCCTCCACCACGTCATAGAGCCATCAGGCCTGTTCGGCGGGGCCCTGGAGAGGATCCAGAGCAGATGTGATCAGAGGAGAAAACAGGAGGAGGCCCTGCGTGAAGGCATGCCCAGAAAACATTTCTCGCAAGCCAGAGACTCGAGCAGCCAAAGAGGCCCACAGAAGCGCCACCACTCTCTCACACGACGCCCAGCCAAAATAGGTCGACACTTGAGGTCGAACAATCGCCTAAACCCGCCTCAGAGCAGCACAGACGCACTCCTTAGACAGGCCAGGCTTGGTCGAAGCAGAGGTTCATCCCATGCCAGAAGGGTCACCCCAGATCTTCGTCAGCGGTACGAGAGAGAAAGCAGAAGTCAGCCTGATCCAGAGCTGTTCCTGCACCATCACAGGCACTTTCACCCATCGGAAAAAAGAAAGGTAAAACTTTTAACGCCAGTACAGTATCTGTGTTAAAGAAACCCCGATTAACTGGTTCAGAACGTTTATAAATAATAATAATAATCATTTTATTTAAAAGCGCCTTTCAGGACACCCAAGGACACTTAACAAACCAATACAGTGCAAACATTATCAGTGACAAATTGAAATATAAAATACATAAAGATTATAAAATGCAAAATAATAAAAATACATTTAGTAAAGTTAATGATAAGCTAGTCTAAAGAGATGTGTTTTCAGGGCTGTCTTGAACAGAGAAAGGGAGGTGGTGTTTCGAAGGTCTGGCGGTAGAGCGTTCCAGAGGTGAGGGGCAGAGCAGGTGAAGGCCCTGCTCCCCATGGTGGAGAGGCGGGCAGAGGGTACATGGAGATGTAGCGAAGAGGAGGATCTGAGAGAGCGTGATGGGATGGAGATTTGTAGGAGGTCAGATAGATAAGGAGGGGCAAGGTTGTGGATAGCTTTGAACGTGAGAAGTAGAATTTTGAAGATGATGCGTGATTTAACCGGGAGCCAGTGGAGCTGCTGCAGGACAGGAGTGATGTGGTTATAGTAGGAGGTTTGAGTGATGACACGGGCAGCTGAGTTCTGGACCATCTGTAACTTGTGGAGAGATTTGTTGGGGAGGCCATAGAGAAGGGAGTTGCAGTAATCGATACGGGAAGTCACAAGACTGTGCACCAGGATGGCTGTGGAGCGGGGTGAGAGAGAAGGACGGAGACGGTTAATATTACGGAGGTGGAAATAGGCAGACCGGGTAACATTGTTGATGTGTGAAGTGAAGGAGAGAGTGGTGTCGAGGATGACACCGAGGCTCTTGACCTGAGGGGAGGGGGATAGCAGAGAGTTGTTAAGGGGGACGAGAAGATGTTCTGATTTTGAAATAGAGTTTTTGGTACCGACAAGAATGATTTCTGTTTTGTTACTGTTTAGTTGAAGGAAATTGTTAGAAAACCAGTGATTTAGCTCATTGAGACAGTCGGTGAGGATGGAGGGTGGGTGGGTGGAGTTAGGTTTTGATGACAAGTAGAGCTGTGTGTCATCAGCATAACAGTGGAAATGGACACTGGAATAGACTTAATTCAAAAGTTTGTCATATCAAAAGTTGACATGATGATTGTCACTATTAGCAGCATGTGTGCTTCTATCAAAAATATGACGCCAGTTTTAGCTTTAGGAAAGGTGTCGTGTGTGTTAGCAGACCCTCTCTGCAGTAAAATTGGATTTATTCCATGTTAGTGGAGCAACGTTTGTTTCCCAATTTGAACATGACTGTTTTAAAGTGGGGCAGCACGGTGGTGCAACTGGTAATGCAGCTGCCTCTCAGCAAGAAGGCTGCGGGTTCAAATCCCGGTCCGGGGTCCTTTCTGGGTCAAGTTTGCAAAAATGTTCTCTCTGTGCTCCGTGGGTTTTCTCCAGGAGCTCCGGTTTCCTCCCACAGACCAAAAGCATGCAGGTTAGACTGATTAACTCTAAATTGCCCCTAAATATATATAGAGAGAAAGTGGTTGTTTGTCTCTGTGTCCCTGTGATGGACTGGAGACCTGTCCAGGGTGTCCCCCGCCCCTCGCACAGTGATGGGTGGATATGGGCACCAGCGACCCCCACAACCCAAAAATGGAAGAAGCTGTATAACGTGAGTTTACAAAAAAAAAGATCGCGTTGCTAATAGGCTAACGTTAGCCGCTAACAGGTAGCAACAACACAACGCGATCAAACTAACGTTACTTACCCTCATAGTTGTGCAGGAAACTTGAGATATGCAATTTAAATCCCTTATTACGTTTGCTTGTCGGAGCAGGGGACCAGACATCAACGATACGATGAACATAGCTGATACTTGTCTTGGGCAGCTCTTGTAAACAGAGAACGGGGCTTAGACCGGAAGCTGGGAAGCCGGCTTCCTGTCAATGCGCAAGTGATTTACGACACTTGTGCACAGAGCCTATTCCATTAACATTTCATACAGGTCTTTAACTTATCGTTAATTTTACTAAATGTATTTTAAATTATTTTGTATTTTATATTCTTTATGTATTTTATATTTCAGTTTGTTACTGCTGATGTTTGAACTGTGTTTGTTTGTTAAGTGGGTGTCCTGAAAGGCGCTTTTAAATAAAATGAGTATT
>JBBPBX010011643.1:30167-44391 GCA_038048925.1 Garcialebias charrua | reverse complement strand
AATGCTCTCACAGCACCATCCAATATGTTGTCTCTGCAAACATTTATCATGTTGGAGGGATGCTCTTCTGGTTGCAGTTGGCTGGTGAGGGCACGCATGAGTGTTTCCAGATCTGGCCTAATTATATGTAGGAGTACAGATAAAGTTTGATTAATTCAGTGTCTAATTATTAGATTAGAATGTAATGTTCTAATCTAATTCTAATTAGATTGCAAGTAAAAAAAAAAAGATCAGCTATGAAACACTTAATCCACGCTGAACAGAAAGATGGAAAACTATAACTTAAACACAGTGTACCATGTTAAGCTAAAAATGTACTCAAACTATAACGCTACAGTATGTTCATTTGATCAGTTCAACAGTCACAGAAATTAAATTCATGTTATTTATTTGTAGTGACTAATGGTGCATTCAGACCAAACAGCGTTTCAACGGCAGGAGCGTCCAGCTTACATGCAAAGTCACTGGAAAGCGTTTTCCGTGCACGTGAACCGGCTTCAGCCTCCAAACCGCGCATTCACCATGCTGAAGATTTCGCCGTTCAACTTTCAAACGCCGCTCAACTCTACCTGATTGGTTGGTGTGTCAACCAATCAGGGAGAGTCGGGGGGAGAAGAGAGGGGGTCAGGGGGAGAGTCCCTATGTGACGCGGAAACCAGTGACGCGGAAATGATTGCGCAACTATGTGACGTATTGTTTGTGGGACACAGAAAAAACCCGCGGAGTCATGGACTATGGAAGAGAAACTCATTGTAGCTGTGTGTTCGCGACAATTCCTTCACGACCAGTCAAGTCTGCTCCACAGAGACGGAAATAAAAAGCTCCTCGCCTGGCGGAGTGCAGTGAGGACTCGGTATACCGGTAAGCTCCTCCCACACACCCCGCAGCAGTTTCGCGTTCTGGCGTTCTGGTCCAAGTAGGTCTGGACACCAAGTGCGTCCACTTGCGTGCGTGACGAGCTTTTTGGAAGTTGAAACGCTGTTCGGTCTGAATGTACCATAAATGTACCATAACATTTTTTGTGAGCAGGGGCACCCTCAGCTTCTTGTGACAAACCCTTCAATCTTTTGAGAGATTTTTCGAATTATTCCACCAAATAACATTCATCAGGGGCTGTAATGTCTACATCTTGATGTAATCATAAGAAGCTGATTATTTTACATACTGGATTTAAATCGGGGGAGTGGGGCGTGTCCAACTGTGTTTCTGCGGACCGGCAGCAGTCATTTTGTATTGTTGATTTTTATAAGGGAAACCAGAATGTGATGTTTGCTAAATGCTAACATTAAACATTTACTAAAGTGATTTGAAAAATACTGGCTAATATTGCTAATAACTATTTTTTTATACACTCCTCTGTTGGGTTTGTTTTCTGACGTGTTTATTTTGTAGCATCTTCTCCAATTGACGACCAAAGTACACTAACACAATATTTAAATGTATGTTTACAATTAATCGAAAGGAAGAAATTTTAACGAAATAAACAATTATTCAACAATTAAGCGCAAGTTGATTAATAGTTTGCATCCCTAATTGTTCACCTTATAATCATATCTCTGACACTTACTCATTGTCACTGATGGATTCATCCTAGTGACCTGGCTGGTGACTGGCTGTAGGGTTCAGGTCACATGTTCCTCGTTGAGAACCTGGTTGTCCTAAGAAGACAATGAACAATCTTGTAAAGATTACAATGTTTTTCCCTCTTTAAATGTCAACAGTGTAAATTATACATACATATGTATACAATCTAAAACATGCTCTTTTAACTTTGTTGCAAATTTCATAAATTTCTAAAATATAAATTAAACTAGCACATTTGTAGTACTAATAGTAGTAGTAGTACATCAATTTTGATTCTTTACCTAAGTCAACTGTGCATGGATAGCATTCCCGTTTATTTTAACATGAAAACTAATTCACAACTGCGGCTGCCACGATTAGTAGACAAAAAAATCGACTATTGACATAGTCGACGATTAATTTTAATAATCGTTTCATTGTTTTTCTTTTTGTTATTTTTTATTTATTGTTGTTCATTACTTTTTCTCTTAAAATTGCTTTCAATGCTTCCACTGCCACATCTGGCTTTCTGTCCTTGACATGATACGTGCTGTTGTGGTAACCAGGTTAAAATCACTCTAACTTTTAGCTAATTAACATATATGGCACATAGTGGCTGCAACTTAACCAAGTCGTTACCTTGTGCTCTTCAAGCTGATTACCTCCCTGAATTCCAAGATTTTCCTGTCAGGAGTACAAGACCACATAAGCAACAACATATTTAAAAATATATACAGAGTCCTTTTTGCAGTAGGTGATATCACCTTTTTCTTAAAACTTTTATACACATCACCATTGTCATGGTTAGTTAATGAGAAACTCCAGGCCGCAAGCAAGTTCAAGATTACAAACAACGAACACCTGGGAGAAACACAAGGGGAAGCAGGTGTGTGTAGGCAGGGCAGCTGAGCAGAGAACACAGGGAAAACACTACAACACTGTGTAAACTAAGGCATAAAAAATACGGACTATGACAACCATTACTATTGAAAGGATACAAAATTTTTTACAACATTAGACTTCATTTCATAAACATTTGTTTAAAAATGTAAAATAAAGACTGTAAAAACACAGTAGGCTGTTTACTTTTTATAATTGTAAAACGAAAACTTTTAAAAATGTATACCAAAGATGTGAAACATTTTATATTTATATTTAATGATGAGGACTGTATATGTTGGTGAGTTAGTGTTGTTGTGATAATTTTAAGCATGTATTGGTTAATGTGAGAGGATGGAGAGTTACCTCTGCATGTGTATGGTTAATTTTGGAGGCTCTAAGGTTTTTATAATTGTTTCATTCTGAATTTTAACTTTTAGGTAATTTTAGGTTTTGTATGTTCTTTTGTTTTGTTAAATTTGATAGCATGTATTTGCACGTTGCATTGATTGATTTCATGAATTTCTTGACAGACATGCTTATGTATTTTTGGTGTATATGGATGCATAAACTGTACGTATTTTATTTGTGTATAACAGCCCAACCTGGGACAGGAGTTGCAAATTAGCTATCGCTATACTCTTTGTGCAATGTAACTTGATTTTTTCTACGTTTCTAAATGCATTGTCCCTGTTAAGTAAAGATAAAGATATGACACAGACGGAGACATGTAATTAACTCAATCTTAAAACTGTCATCTGAACAATCCTAGCTTCACCCTACACAAACTGAGGTTTTTCAGCTTTCTTCATGGACCTGAACGACTTCACAGCTGTCTCCTGATTTTTGCATGAAACTGAGAAGAGCAGCATGTTTGTAGAAGGATCACAAAATATGAGCCGTTTTGTTTAAGTGTGGAAAATCTGTTTCTATAACGTGAGTACACAAAAAAAAGATCGCGTTGCTAATAGGCTAACGTTAGCCGCTAACAGGTAGCAACAACACAACGCGATCAAACTAACGTTACTTACCCTCGTAGTTGTGCAGGAAACTTGAGACATGCAATTTAAATCCCTTGTTAGTTTTCTTGTCGGAGCAGGGGACCAGGAATCAACGATGAACATCGCTGATACTATACTTATCTTGGGCAGTTCTTGTTTACCTCTCTCTGTTAAAGTGGTTTAGCCGAGCCTGGACCTTGGAATCACCCCTCTGTTTTGCTGAAGTGGTTTAGCCCTGGACCTGACAGCCAATGAGAAGAGACGCGAGTGAAGCCGTCAGGAAGTGAAGTTACCCAAGAGGGACATAAACAGATGTTGTTTACGTCTTAACCAAACAACGCGTACTTTACACGTTGTTGACACGTTGATAACGCGTCAAATGCGTGTGAAATTTAGACGCGTCAATGACACGTAATTAACGTGTAATTAACGCGTCTTTGACGCGTTGTTTACACGTTGTTTACACGTCGTTTACGCGTCATTTTTCGAGGCGAATTTGACGCGTAATTGACGTGTAAACAACGTGTAAACAACGCGTTGTTTACACGTCATTAACGTGTCGATGTAACATGTAATTTTCACGAGTTTTAGGCCCTCCTGGCTTTCCATACACACACAGCTTTCAGCAGCCCAGCAGTGTGTGACCATCACCACTGTGTATCAGAGGCAAAACAACCTGACCATGGATGTCTGCCACGCGTTTATGTTTGAAACTAATAAGGATTAGCTCTATAACAAAGAAAGGGATGACAGGAAAACAGGCCGTGATGTGGAGTTATTATTATTATTATTATTATTATTTGTCAGACTAACGCTGCTCGTGGCTCCCTGTGATAAATGTCTCTGCATGGCTCCTCTTGCAGCTGAACTTTTTGAATTTAAATCCCCATTTTGTTTTGTTCGTCTTCAGTGAGGTCACTTCATGATGGTGTAATTCAAACATCTCTGCCCTCACTCCTTTATCTTCATCCCTGTCACCCTCATTTCTGACATTTTGCTTTTTTTCCCCTTCTCATTTTAGGCCCACCTCCCAGGGAGACAGACAGAGCCCACATCTCCTCCTCCTCCTCCTCCTCCTCCTCTTCCTCACTGATGCTCCTTCCATCTGATGCTGACTGGAAGCAGAGTGGAGGTTTTCCAGCTGCTCCCCCGGACTCTTTGCTCCCCTTTTCCTCTCTCTACCCCCTCCTTTTTTTATTTTTTATTTTATTTTCTTCCTCTAACATCTGGAGCTTCTCGTCTCCTGCCTCCTCTTTTCCTCCGGTGGTTCAATGCCAGGATGTGGCGCTCTGTGGCTCTGCTCCTCTCTGGATTCTCAGCTTTGATCAACGGTGAGGCTGCCTGCATCTCTGTCTGTCTTTCATCCAGGAACCGGGCTGTTTCATAGGAACTCGGGTGCAGGAGTCGGTGTTTTTCTGACGCTTCATTTGTGAATTTTAAGTGGACAAAACGACTCCTGGAGAAGTAATACTGAGGTTCTCACCTGTTTGCATCTATGGATTCCTTTTTGAGCAATTAGTCTGGAAGCATAGGGCTCAGACATGTCTGGCATGGCACATTGACATCCCTGTCTGTGCAGAGCATCAGACGACAGGTGCAGGAAAACCCGAGCTGCCGGAACGCTTCGTCATTTCATCATTCAAGGTTTTGTGCGCACATGAAGGGAACCCCCTGCAGAAAAGCAGAAACAAATCAGTTTAATGACACCGAAGAGATCAGCTCTTGCCTCCCTGTTGCCGATGATGCTCCGAGCTGAGAGGAGAGTGAACTTTCAGGCTCAAGTGCCGACAGTGAAAACGTTGTTCGGTTTGTATTTGAGGGAAGGATGGAGATTTTTATTTATTTATGGGGGAACAACATAAAAGACATGAGGAAGGGAAAAGTTTTTGACTGCGTAGCTGCAGACTCACTTGTGAAGCCAAAAACCATCCGGGGCTCTTCCATCAACCTGACATGCTTTGAAAGTGCTTCTCTGTCACGTTTTCAGCCATTTGTCTTTGCTGCACAGTTCGGCCTTAGAAACAGAAAACTTCCTCCACCTGCAGACAAAACAAACAAATTAATTGATTTGAAGATTCCAAACCATTAAAGGGTTACAGCAGTGCCTCTGTTTGCAAGCTTCAGTGTGACTGTGTGACAGGAGAAAGAACTGGAAGTAGCAGAAATGAAGATGCTGAGGTTCTCCTTAGGAGTGACAAGGATGGATAAGATCAGGAATGAGATCATCAGAGGTACAGCACATGTTGAACAACTGGGAGATAAAGTTAGAGAGGCCAGACTGAGATGGTTTGGACATGTCCAGAGGAGGGACAGTGGGTATATTGGTAGAAGGATGTTAGAAATGCAGCTGCCAGGGAAAAGACAAAGAGGAGATATATGGATGCAGTTAGAGAGGACATGAAGGTAGTTGGAGTGAGGACAGAGGATGCAGAGGACAAAGTGAGGTGGAGGAGGATGACTCACTGTGGTGACCCCTGAAAAGGGAAAAGCCGAAAGAAGAAGAAGAAGAATAAGTGTGACTGTGTCCAAAACTCGAAACTGGAAAAGCTTTTTTAAATTAAAGCTCCTCGTTAAGATCCTTCTCATGCTTTACTCCTTTTATTTTGACCGTTTCAACTCTCGTTTCTCTGCTGCTCCCCATCAGTGGTCACGTTCAGGCAGGAAAGAAAGGTCACGTTGAACCTGAACTGTCTTTGGCTTTTGATTTGTTTCAAAATACAAATTTGAGATATTTGCGCTCATGGGCGGCTCAGCTGATAGAGCTGCCGCCTCTCAGCGAGAAGGTCGCTAGATTGAATCCCCCGGGGACCTTTCTGGGTGGAGTTTGCAGCATGGTTTTCTCACAGTGGCGGCTGGATGTGGGCACCAGTGATGCGAAAAGGAAGATAATGGATGGATGGAATATTTGTTTTTAAGGGGCCTGAGTGCACGACACCCCCTTTCTTTTACAGCTTCAGACTCCAGCCAGCATGCTAAAATCTGCAAACCAGTTGTTCTTTGATATTCTCCAGACTATTTTGTGTCAGCCTCTAAACTGTGGAATAATTTACCTTTTCACATAACAGCTGCTCAGAATCTCTATCGTTTTAATCAAGGCTGAAAACCCTTTCTCTTCTCACTTGTTTGAACAGAACCTCTTGGCTTTTCGTGCAACAATGTTCATTTTCCTTACAGCTTGTTACTTTACAAGCTGAAAGCCGCTGTTTGTTCTCCAGCATGCAGCTCTTCATAACTCTATGCACACTTAATTTAAAAACCTTTGAGTTCTGAACAAAATGAGAAAGAAAACTAAAATCCCAGCACTGTCATTGAGGATGCATTAACGGGACAGAATGCTCAGAACTGAAACAGTTTTTACATTTGGCCTCTGGTCCTTCCAAACTAATGTAATTATACAATAATTTGTGCCAATTATGTCCTGTTAAGACTTCCTGGTCTTTCTAATTGGTTTACCAACTGTTCTCCAGGTTCTCCGTGAATCGTCCTGCTGGTTTCTCTTTTGTTTTACATTCATCTGCATTAATGTTGTTGAATATTTAATTTGGACTCGAGAGCCAAACCTTTCCTCCGTGTCTCGTTTGGAAAGTTCAAACCATAAAAGTAACGGTGATAAAATACATCATCGTTACGTTTCCTGCTTCCCGGCCTTTTCACTGACACTTCAATTCAAAGACGTTCTCCTAAAGATGATTGTTTTTAAATGAAACATGTCAGTTTATAAAGACTAAATCTCTTAATAGGATCTTATATATATAGCTTCACGTTTCAGTTTATAAAGACTAAATCTCTTAATAGGATCTTATATATACAGCCTCACGTTTAAAGCACGTCTTCATTTGACTCCCGGCTGACACGGACTTTAAAGAGCGTGATCCGTAATCGGATTTCTGCTGCAACTTCCTGTTTCTTTAGTGTCGTTACAGGGGCCTCATCAGAGGAACCTGCTGAAGAACCTGCTGAAAGACTACAACCGGATGGAGCGACCCGTGGGCAACGACTCTCACCCCCTTACGGTCGTCTTTTCCCTCAGTTTGATTCAGATCATGGACGTGGTAGGCACAAACAACCATCTCTACTCTCATAAAGACACAAAAGTCATAAATCAGTGCATAAAGAAGATCACATTATGCCTAAAACTGTATGACACAACTGGTAATACTTAAATGATGTAATTAATTAATTAATTAGGGCACCATTCTTTCTGAATATGTTGCAGGATGAGAAGAACCAAGTGTTAACTTCAAACATGTGGTTACAAATGGTAAGAATTTGACTTCTCTGCTGCTCTGAGTGTCTTTTACTTTTTAAGAAGCAGTTGATACGATCGGTCATGCATCTCGCTGTAAAACAGAATTTCTAAAATTAGAAGAGAATGATACATAGTCCCTGTTCTGCAAGGGTAAGTCACTGCCTGTCCAAACGAGTCTCCACCTGGACTCAACCAAGAAAGTTATAAGACCTGCTCCAGTGATGAAGACATTTTTGGCTGGTAAATTATTGACGCTACGTGAAGCTTTCTGTTCCTTTATGGCCACCATATTTTAGCTGATAACCCAACAGAGATGTGCTGAAGAAAGATTTCAACAATGTAACTGTCTCATCACAAAAAGACCAACAAAAAAAATCTTCATGAACAGTAATTTTATGGCAGTGTTAGATTTAAAAAAAAGTCTTGATGGTTGTGTACCATGATCAATGCAAAAGGAAGGCTAGCAAATCACAGTGCTGTGGAAAGTTATTTTTGCTCTTTTTTGTCACTAATACGTGTTTAACATAATCTAACAAATATTAATATCTGACAAAGATAACATCAGTAAAGGCAAAATGCTTTTCTAAATGATGATTTCATTTATTAAAGGAATAAAAGCTATCCAAACCAACTATGTGGAAAAGTAAATGTGGCATAAGTTCTTCAGATCGTTGTTGTGCTGCAGAACCCATGTGCTTAAACTGAAGACTAAAAAACTGAATGGACGTTCTCCTTCAGGACTTTCTGCTAAACAGCAAGTTTTATGGTTCCGTTGAGTCACTCAGGTCCTAAAGCAGCAAATCAGACCATCACACTACTGCAGTAGACACTTTGGTGCTACTAGATGTAAGAGATGTGAACAGAGTTACCTGTTACACTCCTACTTAATTACATTTATCAGACTAGTTCAAGTTTATAGTAATTGTTTTAATCACGGATTCTCTTCTTTTTCCGATTAAACAATATGTTGTGTGACCAGATGAGATATTTGACAAGAAACGTTAATTTATATTTTAACCATCAGGAAATGCGGTCATTTATTTAACAGATCATTAATATTAACATAATAACATGTATACTTTGATTGATTGATTTACTTTCCTATAAATTAACTTCACTTCAGCACAGATGGAAATCACGCATCTGTAATTTCTAGGAACAACAGAATCAAGTAATGAGATAGTAAATTACTGACGGTATATCTGAAGGCATTTTTAACTTAAGTTACTGGCAAAGAAAGGAGTAGGAGGAAGGAAGGAGAGGGGAAGTTATCTTGAGTGAAATCAACCAGAATGACAGCTCTTCCATACGACTCCAGCTAACTCGCGTATGCTCTTGTAAACATCGATGACTCTTTACCTTGCAAGACGATCAGTCTAGGCTCCGGTAAAGAGATGGGAAGCAGCCTTGAACGTAAAAGGTTTGTAGGTCCGGTTACGTCCGAGCTGGTCTTCAGCGCGTTTACTTCTTTCAGTGTCTCGGTGCGTTCGCTTTGATTGGCAGAAGTAGTGGCAGTTCCTGGTTGGTTTTCAAAACAAAATATTCCTCAAAAGGAATTTTTATTAAGAACTTGGAGCTTTTAAGCTCGAATCGGACTTACAGCGGCGTGCCATAAATATCCTTAGCTGATGACGAGGTCTTTGACTCAATGACCAGCGTTCATACAGCTTTAGGAGAAACATCACATCTCAACTTCTCCAGCAGAACTGAAGCAGAACTAGGAAGTTAGTTTTTAAAGAGGGCTTGACCTCAGAGCATTCACTTCTTTCCATTGGTTAGCAACCAGGAAGTAGGAGGAGTTTAGTGGAAGGTCAAGGAGGTTAGTTTAGGACAGAAAATGAGGATAAAAGTGTTAGTGGTAGGCACCAGCTTTATGATTAAAACTGATTACACTGTCTGAACACTTCTAACAAATACTGAAAAGTTCATGTTGATCTGTCACTCGGATTAAACAACGTCATTTAATTATCAACATATTGAAAATAATGATGATAATACAAAACAGAAGGTTATTCTTTTTGATTATTTGAATTAGAACAAAAATAAAAAGTCTCTTGGTGAGATAATTTGTGTCCCGGATTCAAATTAATGGGATAAACAGTGTCCACTGTCCTTCTTGAAGGTTTTCCAAGAAAAGGTGTCTCACTGACAGGTTCAGTGAAACAAGGTGTACCACTGAGAGTTTTCAGAGACAAAGGTGTACCACTACACTACCACTGCCGTGTTTGACTGCTGGTGCACGGCTCTCATTGTGAAATGCAGGGTTAGCTTTAGGTGCGAAGGGAAGCACACCTTCTAGAAAGGTCCACGTTTGTCTCGTCAGGCCACAGAACATCTTCTCAAAACTCTTGGTGGATCGTCAAGACGTTTGATCTTTTTGTTTTAGTTTTATCAGCAGTGGTTTGAGCTTCGGAACGCTCCCATGGTGACTAGTTTTTGTCCTGGCGTTTTGCTTGAATCATGAGCACTGACCTTAAACCCCGCCCCGCTCCCCTCAGGCAGGAGGTTACGGAGCGTTAAATGCAGAACCACTAGAGCGAGGAACAGCTTCCACCCTGAAGCTGTTAGACTCGTAAATATCTCACCAGGATAATCGCCGTAATGCCACTTTAAATGGTGACATGTTACTTATCTGTGCTGCTGATCTCATGCTGCTGATTATCCATGCTGCTGTATTCATTCATACCTATTGGCTCACCACAGACTCATGTTTTTGCTGCTGTTGTTACCCCGTACTGTTGTGTTTAGCACATATCTTAAATCCTCATGTACTGCTTTATATTTTGTTATTTTGGAGTGTAACTGGGACCCTGCGTACATAATTTCGTTTCACTACATGTGCTGGAAACGACAATAAAATTGACTTGAACTTGAACCAAACGAGGTGAGTAAGGCCTGCAGAACTTCAGATGTTGTTCTGGATTTGTTTGCGATCACCTGGATGAGTCGTGGATGCGCTCTTGAAGTAATTTTGGTCGGCTGGTCACTCATGGGATGGTTCGCGACCGTTCCATGTTTTTGACAATTCGTGAAGTGACTTCTTGATTCTACAGGTCTGGCATGAATTAGGCCTGGGTGTGGCTGGTAAAACATAATTTTTTTTATTTATTAATCACTTTTCATTCATGATTTGACGGGGGAGACAATTACTTTTTAACATGGGGCAAGCTGGGGTTGAAGCCTCAATAAAATAAATCATGTAAAAGCTGCATTCAGTTTATCTCTGTGTGATAACGGTTACAGGTAGTCCCCGACTTACGAGTGAGTTCTGTACCTACGGGCGTTCGTAAGTCGAAAATTCGTAAGTAGGATCACAAAAAATATATACTGTATATATATTTTTTAAATAAATGAATACATGTACAGTACTGTACAGTCACCAAGCACTTAGCCTATCCTAACACAGTTTTTAAAGATGAAGGAGTGAGTTGAATTGTCTCCCTTTCACATAAAGGGAGCTAGCTCCCTTTATGGGAATGGAGCCTGCAGGGAGGAGGGAGACAATTCAACTCACTCCTTCATCTTTAAAAACTGTGTTAGGATAGGCTAAGTGCTTGGTGACTGTACAGTACTGTACATTTATCTTTTTTTTTTTTTTTTTAAATAACATTTTTTTAAAAATGAGATGCACATTCGTAAGTCCGGAACCTCGTATGTCGATGTGCTCGTAAGTCGAGGACTACCTGTATCTGCTGATTCAAAACATTTTACGTGACGACAAGGCAAGACCAGAATCAAAAACTTCACCCATCTTAAATGATGAACCCAATTCTGTTGACGTCAACGTGATCTGCCGGTCTCAGTGTGTTTTCTGTGTGTGTGTGTGTGTGTGTGTTTAAAGACTTGGTTCGACCACTACCTCCAGTGGAACCAGAGCGAACACCCCGGGGTGAAAAACCTCCGCTTCACAACGGATCAGATCTGGACGCCGGACATCCTGCTCTACAACAGGTAACACGCCTGAACGCAGACCTCGCGAACATCTGCACGCATCAGCAGGTGATGTCACTTCCTCTTCCCCCCCTGTCCATTCTCAGTGCAGATGACGACTTTGACTCCACCTTTAAGACCAACGTTCTGGTGAACTCCAGCGGCTTTGCCAAGTATCTGCCTCCAGGTGAGTCCCTCCTCTGTGTGTCATATAAAAAATGTGATCCTTTATAGGGGTGCGAATCTCTCAGTGTCTGGAGAATCGATTCGATTCCGATTTTTGGTGTCACGATTCGATTCAAAATCGATTTTTCGATTCAGAAACGATTTTTGATTCAGAAACTATTTTTCTATTAAAATAGTCATAAATTTAGTTTCAGTTTTGTAACTGACAAGCTGAAAAGAATAAACAACAATGTAAACAAATGGAACATTTATTTAAAACAATAATTTTAGGTTCCTTATTGTATCAATTTTTTTGCATCGTTTGATATTTATACCAAAAATAGGAACAAATAATACAGGAATGCATTAAATTCTGTAACTTAAATAACCAGTATTAGGTTAGCTTTTTGCTCTGTTACTTATAGAAGATTATTGTTTGAATTGATTGTTTGAACGTGTTTTGTTTTTGAAAAAAGGGGCAGATAAAATAAGATTTCTTATTCTTTCTGCCACCTTTCATTTTATGTATTCTTTCATATAAGTCAAGTCAAGTCAAAGTCAAAGTCAACTTTATTGTCAAAACTGCAATATGTACAGGACATACACAGGATTGAAATTGCATTTCTCTCTGTCCCTCGGTGCAACAGTAACCATTTAAACACTAAAACATTTAATAAACATAAGCATAAAATGAAATAATAAAAGTGTAATACTGTACTGTCCTGAGTTTTTGCATAGTAGTTTTTGCATAGTAGTATAAAAGTATGAAAAGTTACACCAACACTAAAACACTAAACATTTAATAAAATAAGCATAAAATTAAATAATAAAAAGTGTAATACTGTACTGTCCTGAGTTTTTTGCATAGTACTGTAGTATAAAAGTGTAAAAAGTATATCTATAAAATAAAATGAAGGTTCTGGCATTGACATTTGTAATATAGTGACAGAGCAGCATATGAAGTTTATGTACACAGTATGAGGTAGTTGATATTGGTATACTATGAGATATGGTTTTATTTTCTTTATCTTTTGGGTTTTAATGTAAAAAAAAAAAAGATTTTGGGGCTTTTAGAATCGATTCTGAATCGCCAGGACTAAGAATCTAGATTCTTTTAAAAAATTGATTTTTTTTCCTGCACCCCTAATCCTTTATGTTGTTCTTTTGTTCGCCTCATTTTCCAGAGGTCCACCTCACTGTGTAGTGCTTGAACACTAAACATTAATATTTCATCAATAAAACAGCATTTCTGGTTTGCTCTAACGTCTATAAATATCCTCCCTTCCTGCCTCGACCTAAACACAAGACCGCTGTGAGGCTGTGAAGGTAACGACTCCTCTGGGTTTCCAGGGGTCGTTGCTTTGTGTTTTTTCAGGCTCCCCCAGATTAAAGTAGCTTCAGCATGAATCCTTGTGCAGCTGGGGGGTTAGAGCTGAAACTACCCACTACAGTAAAAGACACGGGCTGTGAGCTCCAAGAGCCACACTTTCAATTCTGTTGAGAGGCCAGATTTATTGATAGGTTGCAGCTGAATGTATCTACAGTCCCTTTATGCTGCGGGCTAGATCAGAGGTAGTTAGAGAAAGAAGCAAATAAGAGCTCAGTGTTAAAAAAAAATGAGATGGATGAGAGTTTAGACTCTGTTTAAAAACAATAAAAAGAGGGGAAATGGAAACAAATAAAACAGGAGTGGTCTGGTTGCCATTGTTCGTGGATCTCATTGACAACTTGTAAAAGGCTTCGTGTGTGTGAGTGGCAGGAATGAAGCGCGAGATTGACGTGAAGTAAATAAAGTGCATCCCAGGTGTCTGCTGATCTTGTGTTTGCAGAGGTCTTGTTTTGTCTGGATTAATGGCATTTCAGAATAAAAGTTTTTTTTAGCTCTTATCTCAATTGGGTGACATTTACAACAAAGTCATCTTGTCCAGAGCTCTTGTAACGCCTGCTTGGGAAGGAGTCGTTTTATTTTAGGAGCTCTGAAACTGGGATTGCTCTGAGCAACACGAGAAGAAAAATCTCCGCCGCTTTGTTTGACTAAAGGTTTCTAAATATATCTTGGTAACAAGGTAACAAACGTATGGATTAAAACAGAAAAAAAAAATCTTTTTGACTGATTTTTTTCCCCTAAACATAGAGGTTGGAGTAAAAATAACAGTAAGTTCAATTAATAGATGTCTCGTCTCCCTTAATATAATTCAAGGGGATCCTATTTCACAGTTTCAGCTCATACTATTTATTTTTCACATTTGATCATTTATCATCAGAGTACAATAATTAAGTTTAGCTCATCCAAATAGCCACAACGTCTTGTTGTTGTTAAAACAAGTGTAGAATTGAATTTAGCAGATATTTGTGATAAACTACAAACACCTGAAACTGACTCTCAGAGAACTTTGTGAGTTTTCAGGGAAATTAAAGGTAGAGACGCATCTCTGCT
>JBBPBX010011643.1:0-17717 GCA_038048925.1 Garcialebias charrua | reverse complement strand
GCGTACCCCGTCTCTCAAATTGTGACTACTGGAAATAGGTAGTAAGTAACTCCCCGTGATCTGGAAAAGAGAAGCAGTTACCGTACTTTTCGCCCTATAAGTCACATTTTTTTCATCATTTACATGCCCTGCGACTTATAGGCAGAAGCAACGTATTTATGGATTTTTTTTCACATATTTATAAACCATTTTTTGGCAGAGATATAACCGTTTTCATTCATTCTGACAGAAAAAAATTGAACAGTAACATTTTCAGTCACTTATAATAATAATAATAATCATTTTATTTAAAAGCGCCTTTCAGGACACCCAAGGACACTTAACAAACAAACACAGTTTAAACATCAGCAGTAACAAATTGAAATATAAAATACATAAAGAATATGAAATACAAAATAATTTAAAATACATTTAGTAAAATTAATGATAAGCTAGTCTAAAGAGAAGTGTTTTCAGAGCAGTCTTGAACAGAGAAAGGGAGGTGGTGTTTCGAAGGTCTGGCGGTAGAGCGTTCCAGAGGTGAGGGGCAGAGCAGGTGAAGGCCCTGCTCCCCATGGTGGAGAGGCGGGCAGAGGGTACATGGAGATGTAGCGAAGAGGAGGATCTGAGAGAGCGTGATGGGATGGAGATGTGAGAAGTAGAATTTTGAAGACAATGCGTGATTTAACCGGGAGCCAGTGGAGCTGCTGCAGGACAGGAGTGATGTGGTTATAGTAGGAGGTTTGAGTGATGACACGGGCAGCTGAGTTCTGGACCATCTGTGACTTGTGGAGAGATTTGTTGGGGAGGCCGTAGAGAAGGGAGTTGCAGTAATCAATACGGGAAGTCACAAGGCTGTGCACCAGGATGGCTGAGGAGCGGGGTGAGAGAGAAGGACGGAGTCACGGAGACGTTAATATTACGGAAGTGGAAATGGGCAGACCGAGTAATATTGTTGATGTGTGAAGTGAAGGAGAGAGTGGTGTCGAGGATGACACGAGACTCTTGACCTGAGGGGAGGGGGATAGCAGAGAATTGTTAAGGGGGCCGAGAAGATGTTCTGATTTTGAAATAGAGTTTTTGATGGCAGCAGAGCAGTAATAGCGGTAAGGCATGCCGTTGTATCATGTAATAGGAAAATGTGGCTATAATGACAAATTCAAAAAAGTTCAAGATAAAAACAACTGGACTTTATTTATTATACTTTACTTTATACTTTATTATTTTTGTCTTACCATGTCCTTGATGATTGAGAATCTTCACCAGCTATTATTGACACAGTTGGCTTGCCATACTCCCCACCTTCGTTCTGCTTGCTGCTTGGACCGGCTCGCCCATCTGCACATGCACGCTTACGCGAATCGGGTTTTGAAATACAGCTGATTTGACCGTTAAAGTGCATTTATTAAGCAAAAGTTAGACTGATACACACCTTTTCTAAAATTTCGAGCAAACAAACAATTGTTTTTAAGTGTTAATCTTGTTAAAGTCTTGCTAAAGTCCTCCTGTGCATGTTCCCGTGGCCGCCATTTGGCAGCCCATTGATTTTTGGCACAACACCAGCCCACATTTCCGGGTTGTCAGCGGTGACACATAATAGATGCGACATATACGGCGAAGCAAAAATATTTATGGATTTTTCCACTTTTTTAGACATATTTGGACTGATGCGGCTTATAGGGCGGTGCGACAAGTACGGCGGAAATTACGGTAAAAGATGGATGGATGTTATACTTTCGATAAATTTTCCAACTTTGAGAAGTCCTGTTGTGTTGGATTGGTCTCACTGTCCAATCTTCTAGATGAGACGAGTCGATATTTATAAGGAGCAGCAATTTTTTCTATTGGAAATGTCAACATCCACTAGTTTTCAAAACTTTACTACAAAAAGAAAGAAAAAAAATCACTGTGTTTACATTTCAGTGGTTAATCAGTGCAGAAATCCTACCTACCGTACCTACCTACCTAACCTACCTACCTACCTACCTAACCTACCGTACTTACCGTACCTACCTACCGTACCTACCTACCTAACCTACCTAACCTACCTACCTACACTGTAATCCCAAATTTTCATTTACATAATAAGTCAAGCTATTATTACTAATCTTTTTGTTATTTTGCAAAAGGCGGGACCATTACCTAACAATATGTGATTTGTACACTTCTCAATATGAGTATCTTCTTTACTAATGGCTCTGAGTACAGACACCTCTCATTTACATGTTTTTACTGGTTTGGGGCGGGGCTTGTCAGTGAACACGTCACCTGCCTGGTGCACAAAGAGGAAGAAGAACCGTGAGCTGCATGTTTCTCCTGACTGTTTGCTGGAAAATCTCATTACTGTGACCAAGTGCTGAAATCAGGTCAGTCTGGTTGATGTAACAGTTTATTGACACATGTTAAGTGCTCAAATTTGATTCCGTTTTTATTGTACTTGCTAGTAAAATAACATTTTTGTGTGCTCATGTTAACGATAGCTAATGTTTCACCGGAGTGTCAACTGCATCATTTTTGCCCTAAATTATAGCTACAGTACTTTGTAGTTGATCATCCTTTGTTGTTATTTCGGGACTGATTGAATTAGTACCGGTAGTTAATGCCTGTAGCAAACACAGAGAGCCCTCACAGAGAGCTAATGCTGTTAGCAGTTAGCTTTATGCTAGCTTCCTGTTGCATACAGAATAATTTACCGCATGGTTTAAATTTTTTTTTACTTCGACAGGGATTATTCAAACCAAGGGCTGTTGGTTCTTACAATAATTCCTGGTGATATAGTGAATTTTGCTTATATTCTGTGTTAGTTCATTAAATTATTATTTTCTCTTTTTTTTTTTTTTTTTTTTTTTGGTCTAACCGCCATATTGGATTTGTGCGCCGAATAGAAGATAAAACCTGTGGAGACATCAACACCAAGCCTTCTGATGAAACGCTGGCCTGCACTCTTCACTAATAAGCAGGTACACATATTATTCTGATGGTCATTTGCGCTCCAGTTGAACATCACACTAATTTCTTTTTTTATATTTTAATTTGTTTATTTGTATGCATTCTAAAGGATTGTGGAAAAAGACCTGCTGCAGGAATTTTTTTCTGTCCGTCATGATCACACCACGTCTTATGGAAATGAGGGGCAACGTGGGTGAACATTTGGCACAGCTTTTGCAGAAAATGAAGGTAATACTGGGTCAAAACAAATTGTCTGTGTGTGTCTTTGTTTGTGTGTATGAGACTTTTCCTTTCAACATATCTATCAATTTTCTGTCTTCTATTTTCTGCCAAATAGAAGACAAGACACAATGTGGTCCTAACATTTGGAGGGATGACGTGGAGACATCACCACCGAGCCTTCTGATGAAACGCTGGTCTGCACACTTTACTAATAAGCAGGTACACATATTATTCTGATGGTCATTTGCGCTCCAGTTGAACAGCACACTAATTTCTTTTTTTATTTTTTTATTTTTTTATTTGTATGCATTCTAAAGGATTGTGGAAAAAGACCTGCTGCAGGAATTTTTTTCTGTCCGTCATGATCACACCACGTCTTATGGAAATGAGGGGCAACGTGGGTGAACATTTGGCACAGCTTTTGCAGAAAATGAAGGTAATACTGGGTCAAAACAAATTGTCTGTGTGTGTCTTTGTTTGTGTGTATGAGACTTTTCCTTTCAACATATCTATCAATTTTCTGTCTTCTATTTTCTGCCAAATAGAAGACAAGACACAATGTGGTCCTAACATTTGGAGGGATGACGTGGAGACATCACCACCGAGCCTTCTGATGAAACGCTGGTCTGCACACTTTACTAATAAGCAGGTACACATAATATTCTGATGGTCATTTGGTCTCCAGTTGAACAGCACACTAATTTCTTTTTTTTTTTTTTGAATGAAATTCTAAAGGATTGTGGTAAAAGACCTGCTGCAGGAATTTTATTCTGTCCTTCATGAGCACACCCTGACTAACCCTGTGTTTATGTGCAGTGACGACTGCGATGGTCCCATATTAAATAATATCATTATATAAAAACATCCAATTTAGAAGTTTTCCTATTTCAGTCAAATAGTGACAAAATGGACCAAGAAGATCTCTCAAATAGTCCTTAGACCAATACTGATTTTACAATGTTTATTGTTAGAAAAATTCAAAATGCTTGACCAGACAGTAGTTGTTGGCATAAACTGTATTTGATACAATGCCTGTTTTGTCATGGTGGTCTGTTGTAGTTCAGCAATTTTATTCCCTAATGGTTTTATTTATGGCAATTATTTTTGTTTATCTTTAGGATGGTGATGAGTTCTTTGGCCAAATGGACGTTGGGACCTTGTTGCTGAATCCTGAAGGTGTCTCCCCTAACATCAGATCTTCACCCGGCGAGCCTGAACATCGTCAATGAGGGTGAAATTTTTTGTGGAAAAGCTCATGACCCTGCCAGAAGCTGTGAGTCTCCTTTTTAGGCTCACATATGAACTCCATGTAAACTACCCAAAGAAAATCAGAAATACTGTACCCTCCTGTTCATTCAACAGGTACTGTATTTTTTTTCTTCCCCATTTGGGAAGTATTGAGTT
The DNA here is from genome assembly GCA_038048925.1 of Garcialebias charrua. Lineage (NCBI taxonomy): Eukaryota > Metazoa > Chordata > Actinopteri > Cyprinodontiformes > Rivulidae > Garcialebias > Garcialebias charrua. Next base: position 13,163 of record JBBPBX010011643.1, on the reverse strand, counting down.
GAAGCTGAGAATTCAAACAGAAAATTCAACTTGTGTAAAAACGCTGCAGGTGCTCTACTTTTGGTTAGGTGGGAAAAAAATCCTATTTAGCAGCTAGAAGTTTATTGTTTTACTGCTGAAGTTTAGTTTGTAGCCGTCTTTCAAATACAAACATAATGTGAACAAGTGTTGTAATGTAACTGTTTCACAGAAACTTTCCTGTTCATCATTACTTGTTTTAAACAATTGTTAGTGCCACAATGCTAGTTATTTTTTTTGTCAAAAAAAGATTATTTTTAATTTTTTAAATTATTATTATTATTATTTAAATGTTTATTTTTTTATTTTTTTTTATCATTAAGGCTTCCAAATAAAAGAACTGTACGGACACTTTTTTTTAAAAGACAATTTACCTGTCGAAGCCATTGAAGGGTTCCATGTTAGTCTTTTGACCAGATTAATGATGTAAATGATAAAGGGTACCTCAGATCATAAGATGTTATGCATGTTCCCCTTTGCACAAGATATTAACATTCTTAATTTCACCTATCAAAGTAAAATGGTTAATTTGGTAAAATGTTTGAAAATCCATTTTTGTAAAGGCTTAAATGCAGAATTGTATTGACTTAGCACTTTACTCAGATTTAGTTTTGTACTAAAGTTTAAACTCTTGAACATGGTGAAATGTGTACTCAGCTTTACATGTTTAAAATGTTACTATTGCACTATTTTTGCAATAAATTTGTGAAAAATAAATTAAATTGTCATTTTTTCGTGTAAGAAACAACAGGTAGTATACAGACAATTATTGTGTAATGTTAAAAAATCTTTATTATTATTAGTATTAGTATTTCTAACTAAAAAAGATGAGAAATGAATACTGATAAACATGAGAAACAAATACTGATCATCATGGGTAATGATTACTGATATATATGATTAATGGTTGAGTTAATTACTCGTAAACAATGGTTTTAAAAACTTGACTTTTTTAGCACAAGATTATCTTGGACACAAGACTTGATGTAAACAGAGCTTGATTTGTTTAGTTTTTGATTTTGTAAAAACTGGAGATCCCCTCGCAATCGCTTTCCACATTCTGCTTTAGTAATGATTACTAATTTGGGTTTACAGTGTATGGGAGAAGTCCCAGACCCAGCAGTGAAGGGAAATGAGAATTGAGCAGAGCTGCGTAGGAATGGCGAGGGCCAGGCTAGTCTTCCCCCATTGTAGGATCTGAAATTATTTTTAAAGACGAAGGAGCAAGATGAATCGTGCTGTCCTTCTGCTCCACGCTAGCAGGCTCCATTCAGATAAAAGGAGCTAGCTAACTAGCTTGCTGTACGGTGTCCTACACAGCCAATTCTACGGCAGCCGAGCGGACACGTAATGCAATATGCATACGCTCAGGAGTAGGAGCGGAAAAAATATAATATATATGTATATATATATATACAAAGTATATATATGTTCTTTTGTATTTATTTATTTGTTAATTCTTAGGCTTCTTGACCTGGGACCTGAGTCCGAATTTCGTACCATAAACATGCAAATGTGAGCTGGTATGACAATTTAAAAAAATCCTTGAATCCTTGAATTCAAGATGGCCACCGCAATTTACTGACCTTGACAACAAAAAAAACAGCTTTGTCTTTGGACAGATTTAAAATAAAAATCTATAAATGTAATTACTGACTCCATGTAAAAAACTAACTATTGTTCCGAATCAGCCCAATTCAAGATGTGCAACTCAGATGGTGATCTGCATTTCTTTAACAAAAACAAGGCCTTTATTTTCATCAGTATTTGTCAAACAACGCAGAATATTATGTTGCACGACTGCTCAAAATGTCAATTAAATCCAAAACTTGGAGAATTTTTTTTCATTAGTTTACTGACAGTAAGTTGCTGCAAAAATGAAGTATTCCAGTGTGCAGAATCACTAAATTATCAAACACCTTAAAGGTTGGGATCAACAAAAACAACCAGTTAATAAATGCTTTTTGTTTCTTACTGTTTTCCTGCATGAGCTTGTACAATTTCTTTCAGCTGCACTTCCATTGCTGTTCATTAATAAATAATAATTGTGGTGTTGGGTTAGAGCCCTTGAGGAGTTTCATTAGAAGTCAAAACTTTTTCTGAGAGATGATATTTATGTTTCTCATAATGTGTTCTGCAGCGATTCCTTGTTTTTCTAATTATGTTTTTTGTTTTTCCTTCTCATCTGGTGGATTAAGCCTGTCAGTGGAAACTATAGAGCTGATTTTCCTCATGGAGCTATGAATTTTTCATGTTTCAAAGAAACAGAAACTAACCTTTCACATAGTGTAAACAAGCCCACATATCAGCAGTAGCTGCAAATTCATTTTCTATAAATTGATGAATATATACTCTATTAATTCAGCACACACTGGTTTATCATTTTTAAAAAACAGACTTTATTTACATATGCTCAGAACAAAAAGTCAAAATCGAAAGTTACCTGACGTGAATTTCAATTATTGTTAATAAACTAGATTCTAGAGCAAAACAAACTACTCATTTGATTTGCAAAGGTCAAGTAATATGACCCCTTTTAAACACTTCATCATTCTGAGTTATTGTCCTTTGGCACAGTTCAGTGTTTATTTTTGTTTATTATAGTAAATATTTTCTCTATTTTTTTGCTTCTGCACAACACAAACCTTTTAATTAATTAAACCCAATTAGCAAGTCACTGTGAGAGCAGTTATCATTTAAACAGAAAAAGGAAAATTGCAGTGTGTAATTTAGCATAATAGTAACACCCTGAAGACTTTTTCAGGCTAAAGTAGCTTTTTATTAATTGCAATCTGTCAGCAAACCCTATAGAAAATGACCTAACAGAGCCTTCTGTGCATTGGGCCACATATAATACCGAACATATAAGGAGGTGCTGCAAGTCAGAACCTAACAGATGGATGATGCAGAGCCCAGTAGAATCTGCTGATTACCTGTACCCCGACACTCTCATCTGATTCTGCACTGCAGTCCCTTTAGCTTAAAACTGCATTAAACTCAGATACATTTTTGTCATTTGGAGAGTTACAGACCTAGTTCAAGCTAGATAAAAAGCATTATTTTAAATTTATTCAATTAAGAAGCTTTGTCAAAACAAATTACAGTAACCTTAACAAGCCCCCACTTACAATGCTTGAAAAATTAACGATTCGGAACAAATCAAGAAAGGGCATTATCTCAGACTTTGATAATGTGCTGATCTTTAACTCGTTAGAGAACTCAAATAATAAGCTTATAAAATGGAATATGGACCTATCATCAAATATCAGTGAACAGGATTGGCAAAAGGCTTGCATTAAAACCCACACAATGTCTATAAACAGCCTTCTCAGAATTCTACAATTTAAATGGCTAATGCGTGTTTATGGTACGCCTGTGCAGTTAAATAAATACAATAATAACATCCCAGATCTTTGCGTAAAGTGCAATTCAAAAGGGACTTTAATTCATTGCATGTGGGAATGTAGAGAAATTACCGTAATGCGTTTTGGACAGACGTGAAAGACATAATTGAAAAAATTATTTTAAAGCAAATCCCATTAGATCCTAAATTGTTCCTGTTAGCTTTATACCCCGAGAAGCATAACTTTAGTATATTGGAATGTACTTTCATAGCTATAAGCTCATTATCTGCAAAAAAATGTATAGCTTTGGCTTGGAAAAATGTCATCAGACCCAGTGCCATGCAGTGGTTGAAGCAGATGGCGTCCAATTTGCCGTTAGAAAGAATAACATATATTAGGAAATCCAAACAGTATCTGTATGAGGAAATGTGGGGTCCTTTCATAATTTTTTTTAAGGACTTAGATATATCAGAGGGTTTGTTTGAGTTTTGATTTTTTTTTTTTTTTGGGAACCTGCGGTGTGCCATGTTGAATAGACGTGTACTGTACAATTATATCTAATCTGGTTGAAATTAGCTTGAATACCCCTGTTTTTTTTTTTGTTTTTTTTTGAGAAGCTATTTTTTGTTTTTATGTCTGTATGTTTTTTTTCTTTCTTTCTTTGTTTTTTCACAGCTCCGATGTGAGGTAGAATAATTACTGTCATGTAATAATTACAAAAATAATTTGTTCAGATAGTAACATGATTGTATTACCAAAGTGGAAAATCTCAATAAAAAATAATTTGGTAAAAAAATAAAAAAACTGCATTAAAAGTTGCAGTTTGTGGAGCGTGGACTGGCTCGATTGGATTTGATCAGAAAGGGCTAGAAACCCATTTGGAGGTTCTGGCACAGACGGCAACACAAGCAGATGAATGAGGTTTATCTAATGTGAACAATTGGGTGTCTGGAGGCGACTTCAGCCAGATAGCTGTGACTGTTGGTGTGACAGGAAAGGAGACTCACATCTTATCCACCAGTGGGGAGATGCAGCTCTTTCTGGTGAACTGGGCAGAGGATTTAAGACTGTAATTAGAGAATGGAGAGTTCAGGAATTTCAAAGTAAGGGTCTGTGACAAGATTGTAAATAATTAATTAATGAGGAATTAATTGTTTGAGTAAAATCATTTTGGATAAATTCAGTTTAATATAGACCTGATTGAAAAGCTAAATGCTAATTTGAGCAGAGACAAGAGCAAATGAAAATGCTGTTGTCTCAAAACAACTGTTAAATGTCTTCAAAATGTCCTTTCAATTAGTGTTACCATTTTGTATTTAAACATTGACTTTACCAACAATTTGATTTTATCCAAATATTCCAGCAGATTTATTTTGACATTCCTACTAGAAGCATACCATGGTCGCAACAGCTAGCTGCTGTGCTCAAAAAATAACATAAGCAAATATTAAACATCTGTACACTTTTGCATGACATTGGTTGTTTAGTTTGTTGCTGTTCAATAAAACAATGTTAACGTTACTAAATGAATGTATGTGTGTGTGCATTGAGTGTGGATACACTGTCTTTGGTGTTGAGTGAGATTAACATATCATTCTCTCTGTTTAACACATCTAGTCGGTCAAAAGTGTATTTGCCGTATTCGTCTGCGTATAAGTCGCACCGGAGTATAAGTCGCACCAACCTAATTATGCCCAATTAAATGGAAAAATCAACGTACAAGTCGCACCGGCCTATAGGTCGCACCTCACGTGAACTGGTGTTTTGCCCAAAATGGACTGGCTGCCAAATTGTTTGGAAGGACTTTTGACAAGATTATCACATAAAAACTACAGTATTTTGTTTGATGTGTCTTAGTTGAACTTTTCATTAATAAATGAACATTATTTTGGACTGGCTGCCAAATTGTTTGGAAGGACTTTTGACAAGATTATCACATAAAAACTACAGTATTTTGTTTGATGTGTCTTAGTTGAACTTTTCATTAATAAATGAACATAATTTTTGTATATTTTGTGTCTTTCATCATTTATCTTTAAAGATAAACACATAAAAATATATTTTTATTAGCTGACATTACAGTAAAAAACGTGTCTCAGTTTAAAATGATGACAGAAACAGATACTGTATTTATTTTATGGTTTTTATTTATTTATTCAAAACCATTGAAGTCTTCATCTTCTGTGTCACTGCACCATTTTTGGACCAGGCAGATGTCAACAGTGTAGGTACTGTAAAGGGTTTCTTAGCGCCCATAGCGGCCGAAACTGGTACTGCACCATTTTTGGAGTTTTTGACCAAAGTCAAATTATGACCAAAATATTGGAAAAATCGACGTATAAGTCGCACCGGCCTATAAGTCGCAGGGCTTAGAAATGTAGGCAAAAAGGTGCGACTTATATGCCGGAGAATACGGTAACTCCCAGCAGACTGATCCATTTGCAGCCTCAGCCTCATCAGTTCTGTGGGTCTATGATCAGCACAATTACATTTACGTAGGAAGGTGGATGTTGTTCGTCTGAGACAATAAAACTAAACAAATGGTATGTAAAAGTTTGGAGATTTGGCTAATGTTGCATTGTTCACACAAAAACAGTACATTATTTTGAAAATGTGTTGTTTTATAAGCCTGAAAACTGGCCCTCGTTTGGCTTAGTTAGCCCAGTGACTTTAAAAGTAACCAAACTGTCCCATTAAGTTGACAGCAATCTACTTTGGCTTCAGGCCTGCTCAGACTAGCCATCAACTCATCAATTGTGTCAGAATAAAATAGTTTCTCCAAACTGAGATTGTATAAAGTGCTATCAACAACAAGCATGGCTTAATCAGAACCTGCACAGCTCCACGTCGAATTTAATACTGATCCAATGCAATAAGAAGTCAAGTCACTTAATATCTGATATCAGCTTTAACCCCCTGAATCAAAACATAGCACTAAACTGATTATGTGAATTGCAGCTCAGGGTTCAAAAAGATGTTTTGTAGAAACCCTCTCTGACTGCAACATTTTAATATCCTGTTAGATAGGAGATCAGGAAATATCCCTGCAGAGAGGGAAAGAGACAGACAGTGCAGATTATTTGTTATTTATGAAGTTTAAAGCAGCAGTCCCACAAGTATCGATCAATCTCTGTCACTGCTGGCAGCCTCTGTGCGTCAGCTTCCTATTGCTCCTGCAGTAGGGGGAGGTTATGAGAGGCCCTTTAGGACATAATTTAGTCCTGCTTTCACATTCACTAACCAGCACCTGATGCAGAATGGGACGGGACTCCAGGCATCCGGAATGGTGTTTTGGCTTATGGACAGATTAAAGATGTGGGTCACAGGGACTGTGATGATATGAGCAGCCAGCCTTAAGAAATAAGGTGGAAGTTCATACATACTATCAAGCTCCTAGGAACTAGGACCAAGTGTTTAGTCAAAAGTGTTGCGGAAAGACAGATTAACAGTTAAATCATATGTAATTTGGATGCTACTTATAAGGCTGAAGTGTGGTTTGATGATAACATAGTGACTTATTTATTAATAATGTTTAAAAAGTTGCCATTAACCCACAGAACTGATGTTTTTGCAAATTTTTATAATTAAATCAAATCATAATACAAACCTTTTGCGGATAACTGTCAAGCAAACAAAATATTTAACTTCTAATTTTTTGTTTAAATTTACAGTAGCTACTAATTGGATGTGGATTACAAAATTTACAGGGTATAATAGAATTCACAAATAAGTCATTACAATTTACATGTGTTCATGCAATAAATCTGTAGCTTGTTCTCTCATAGTTCTGGTTTGCCCTAGCCTGGCCCTCGCCTTCCTGCACAGCTCCGCTCAATTCTCATTTCCCTTCACTTCACAGTCTGGGACTTCTCTCATTAAAGTCCAACACCCACCATGTTTTCAAATTGCATCGCCATTAATATTTATTAGTTTATTTAAAAATAATACAGGAGCGTTTACTTATATTGTGGAGAAATAACGCTAAATGTGTTATTTCATGATTTATAGCAGATTTTAGCATGCAGCTCCGGGAAAATCTGCCCCTCTCCATATATGGGCATTCACATGGGCATTCACGTCACCAAAGTGACGCCTTGGAGTTACAGGCGAGCGAGGAAAAGAAAAAGCGAAGCATTTTTAAATATTCCCTAAAGCTGCCTGTGTTAATTAATCCTGCTGTCCCTCACTCATGTCTATCATATTCTGAGCGAGCATCCACTTAGACATACTAGTTTAATTCGTTTGATCGCGACAAATTCATTCATTTCCGCATCGGCTTTTTATTCTCTCCCCCCGTGACCAGAAAGGCAGCCAGCCGCGCAGCTGAGCTCTGCGCGCTGCTCCCCGCGTGCTCCCCGCAACAAGGCTGACGAGAGCAAATACATACACTCCAGGGAGCAAATTACACCGGCACGAGGAACTTCAAAGGAACGAGGAACCAGCGGAACGAGGAGCCAGAGACGCGCGCGGCTCGCGGCTCGCTCCTCTGGGCAGAATGAATGAGAGCAACGGTCAGCAGTGGTGTTATAAAATAAATAATAAATAAAATCAGAGCGCTGGTCCATATACACACAAATGCACCAGGAAATATGCAGGAAATATGCAGTTTTAACGCACTCTCTCTCATAAACCTCCATGGAAACTCACTCCTACCTTCTGCCTTCTGGGTGGAGATCGATGTAACAAAAGTCACATGACCCTTCGGGACTCTTCGGCCAGGTTTCCGGATTCATTCGGGAGTGGGTTTTTTTTTTTTTTTTTAACCCTCGCCTGGCCCAAATGCAAAAATGAAAATAGACCTAATAATAAATTACAGTAATTGTCCAATATGGTGAATTGTTAGTGTCATGGTGGGTGTTGTCCTTTAACAACCATTTATCCGGTAGATTTTTGTTCGGACCAATCAGAGAACAGAAGGGACAGAGTTTTGGACCCTAACCCACGCCCCCACCTGTCCCAGCGCGCAGAGCCCTATAAAAGGGCTCTGCCAGCGCGCAGTCAGCGAGCACCGGCATGTTCTCATTCAAAGCGATGCAGAACTGTTTTATATGTGACACAAATTTATTAATTTCCCCTTCTTAATCCCTTATCTGGAGTTTTCTTTTGTTTTTTGGGCCAAAAGTCAAGTGATCGCTCGCTCCCTCCTCCTTCTCTCCCTCCGCTGAAATGAACAAGGAAATGGCTGAGGTTGTCACGAGAATTAAACTCGGGTTTTACGTTGCTGCCCGAGTCCCATCAGATTTTCTGGTCTTCTGGTGAGCTGGACCAGCGATCCATGGTTTTATTGTATTTTATTAAAACGTTTTATTAACATATAAACACAGAATTTCCAGCGCGGCAGCCAGAAAAGAAAAGCTGCAGGAGGCGGAGCAGTTGTCAGTCAAGTTCACCAGTGCACGGGGGGTGGCTCTGAGGGGAGGGAGCAGAATGCTTTTCCTGTTCAAAATATCCAATGGTTTTGTTCCTCAGCAGAGGCCAACGCCTCCAGCAAGAATCGTTTTAAAATGGACAGGTCCCAGACCCTAGTCTGAAGCGAAGTGAAGGACAGGGTCTGGTTTTCACCAGGCTAGGTTTGCCCCAGTACACTACACAAAATGCTAAAAATACAGGTGGTCCCGACTTACGAACGAGTTCCGTTCCTACGCACCATTCGTAAGTCGAAAATTCGTAAGTCGGGGACCACACGAGCCGCCACTGATACACGTACATGTACGGTAATGAACAGTTACCAAGTTACCAAGCACTTCGCCTATCCTAACACAGCTACATCATTATCAGAAAACACATGTAGACCAGGGCTAAAAAATAAAAAATACATTTCTTACTTTGAGTTGCAGCTTGTCTCCGTCTGTTTGCATGTTAGCTCTTGGACGTCCGAGCACCGCAGCTTCGTGCTGCTCCATGCGGTCCAAACTGTTTACAGGAAGGACTGTTAGCTTGTTAACTCCATACATTTGGAACCAGAAAAAGAGTTAACATACTGAAAGCCGTTTCTCTGCTGCATCCATCAAAAATAAGCTGCTCCGCGTTAGCATGTTAGGCCCCGTCATTAGCAGCGCCCGTTAGCGTTAGTCTCGCCAAGGCTGCCGCAACTGTTTGTCCACGTTTTCACATGTTAGCTCGGTGTCCAGACAACATCTTGGGCTGCCAGGTGGACATGGAGGCGAGCTCCCGGCTGCCGCCCGTCGGTTCTGTGTCCCCCGATGGGGCGTTAGCATCCAACCGTGCATCCTACAGCAAGGCTTGTTAGAATGTTAGCTCGTTGCTACTCCGGTCCGGCTCGCAGCTGTCTGCTGCTTCACACGTTCAACAGTGTCGTTTTGCTTTGCCCATCCGTTCCTCCACAAAACCACAGTTCAGCTCCAGATCATGCATCCGAAGCGTAGGAACCTCTGATCGGACAAAGCCGGCTGTCAAGGCTGGAGCTACGAGGCTGGAGCTATCTGGCTAAGGCTAAACTCGTGGGCATTGCCGAAAACTTACTGCCGAAAACTGTCGGAAACTGTCGGAATCTGCCGCAAACTTCATATATCGACTTAAAAATTAAAATTTATGTAATAATAATACTAATACTTTATTTATAAAGCCATTTAAAACAACCACAGCTGCAATAAATAAGAACATTCAAACACACAAAAAAATTGTAATTTCATATTTTTATTAATTATGATAACTTCGTAAAGTCGGAACTTCGTAAGTCGATGTTGTCGTAAGTCGGGGACACCCTGTATAAATATTTTCTGGAAAGAGCTGGAGATGAGCTCTGTTGATGAGTTTGTCAAGTCTGTTGGCATCAGTTTTCTTCAACCTGCTGCCCCAGCACACAAAAGCGTAGAAGAAGATGCTGGTAATCAGAGACTGCAGGTCCACTCCCAGATACCAATACCAATTTTAAAAAAGTTCAATGGGTCATGGTCTGTCTTCTGGTGTCTGGTGTTTCTGTGTTCTCTCTGTTTGTGTTTAATTTAGCCTTCTCTTGTGTTTAGTTTAGTTCTTTGTCTCCTCTCAGTTGTCTGGTGTCTTTGTCTTGCCCTGCTAAGCTTTCTGTTTTGTTTCTGTGTTCTGTCTGTTTGTGTTTAGTCAGCTCTTTTTTCCTACTGTAAGGATGGTGCCATCTCCTGGACTTTCCTTGTGCTGTTTCCCTCTCAACCAGCCCCACTTCAGCTTAGTTTCTTCATATTTAGTTAATTCCCTATCCTGCTTCAGCTTAGTTAATTCATGTTTAGTTTAATTCCCTGTCGTGCTCCAGTTTAAGTATTAGTAATGTTACATGTGTTAGTTCCCCTGCCCTGGTCTGTGTTACAGCAAACCCTCGACCTACGTCACCCGCGACCTACGGCAACTCAGACTTACGATTTTATCATATTTAATAAAAATATGATTAAAAAAATTTTATTATTATTATTATTATTTTTTTTTTAATGTTATTAATTTCATGTGTATAGCACTTTGTTGCAGCTGTGGTTGTTTTAAATGGCTTTATAAATAAAGTATAATTATTAATATTTCGTTTTTAATTACAATTTGATCGTATTTACGCAACTTCCGGTCGTTTCCGGTCGCCATTTTACTACAGTACTGCGGTCAATGGAGCTCTAGACGCTCCTGTCAGCTGGCTTTAGAGGACCGTGTGTCCGTTCAGGGTTGCCTCATACGGATAAATTTGCTGGAAACACTCGGTCAACTCTGTGGACGTCTCAGGCCCGGAGGAGCAGCCGCCGATCGCCCCGTGATCGCTCTAACAACGCCGCCCGACATGCTAACGACAGCAGCTAACAGAGCAGCTAACACAGGCGAAGACACCGAGCCGACATGCCGCGGAGGGGCCATCTGCGGCCGGGAGCTCGCCGCAAATGTCCGCCTGGCAGTCGGGGGACACCGAGCTAACGCGGAGATACAAAGCCGACAGCCTTTTTGAATGAACTGACATGCTAACCATTGCTGCTAATGGCGGGGCCTAACCGTAGCTAACGCCGAGCTTGTTTTGGATGGAGGATTATCGCGGAGAAACGGCTTTCAGTAAGTTTTTTTTTTTTCTGGCTCCAAATGTATGAAGTTAAGAAGCTAACAGTCATTCTTTTAAACAGTTTTGACCACGTGTGTGCGTGTGGAGCGTAAGGAAGCTGGGGGAGCTCGCACCCGAGCTGATGCTAAAAGACGAAGGCAGGCTTTGACCAGCTCAAAGTAAGACATTATATTTTTTATTTATTGTACAGTACTGTATTCATTTACTGTACAGTTCTGTGCATGTTCATGGCCTAGTATGTCTGCTTGTTCAGTCTCATGCCATTAAATATGTGTGCGGCGCTCCGTTAGCGGTATAGCCGCGACCTATGTCAGAAACGCGGACCTACGACAGGCAGGTGTTTTTGGTCCGTGAGGTACGACAAAATCGACCTAAGTCACACACGTAGGTCCCAATCCCTGACGTAACTCGAGGGCTTCCTGTATTTATTACTTCCCCAAGTGTTCACTCTAGTCCTTCCTGGTGTTGTGCTCCAATTTATCTGATTATTTTCACCTGTGTCTCAAGCCCTGCCTGTGTGTATTTAAGTTCCTCTGTGAGTCCTGTCTTTGTCGGTTTGTCATCGTTTTGTAAGGATTGTGCCTTCCTTGTTTGTTTTCCTACCTGTCTCTTGTCAATCATCCCCAGTCTGTCTCACAGGTGTTTGTAATTTGTCTCGTCCTGTATGTGAGTATATAAGCCCTGTTATGTGTCTCAGTCAGTGTCTGTGCATAGTTGGGTCTTCCCTATGTCTCTCCAGTCCTCACTCATGTAAGTGTTTTTGCTGCATCATCAGCTGTTTATTTACATCATTAAATATTATGTTTTATACTACTCCTTGGCCTCCTCGAGCTTCTGTCTGCACCCCTGGGTTTAATCCTGCTCCCTGAGCAAAATCCTGACATTTTGCACCGACCATTAAAAAAGCCCAGCAGACAGAAGGTTGTTCCTACCTGTCCTCTTGAGTCCACACAGATGGAGGAGACCGTGTTCTGCTGTGACGGGTTCTAGGTCCAACCCGTGTCAGCACATAATCTCTGCCAGGATGAGGAGGTTTTGTCTTCTCCTCTAATGGTCCTCGAGGAACGAAGGACCCAGCTCCGAGTGGACAACTTGTCACATGAATCCAGTCCCCTCTCCTCCTCGGCTCAGTTCAGCTACTCTGGGTGGACATCGGGAAAGGACGCGGAACCGGAGGACGAGCTCTGCTCCATGCCTGTCCCTCAGCCTAATCGTCGCCACCGGAGCGGCCGAAAACGAACCCGGAAGCAGTCCAATGCGCTGGTCCCGGCACCTTCTGCGGTTCTGGCTCAGTTCGGCAGAACCGAACTTCCTAAGGTCAGTCCCAGCGTTTCCACGGGGGCGGGTCCTGTCGCCTCACCTTCCAGCGTTCCGGTGAGGGCAGGGTCCAGTACCTTACCATCACTCCAGGCTGTTCCTGTTCAGTTCAGCGAGACTGAGTTTTCCGAACCTGGTTCTGATGTCTTAATGGGGACGGGTTCCGTTGCCTCACCTTCCAGGTTTCTGGTGGGGGTGGACCTTGACCTCTCACCTACACACACAGATTCCTCGAGACTAATAAAGCCCCCAGTATACTGTTCTTTGTGCCCAGCGCCGCTGGACTGGCATGAGCTACGGGCAAGCAGTTCATATTATACTCTGTGCAAGCACAGCTCTCTGGAGTGCAGGCTACAGGACAAATTGAGGTCGCTGATTGGTCATTTGCTGACACGCGAGGCAGTTTATCAAGGCACGCGCGTAGGCGTAGTAAAGTTGGAGCTTGGCGCGTTCACGCC